>CM034544.1:2665862-2683362 GCA_020002185.1 Paraescarpia echinospica | reverse complement strand
TAGTATTGCTGGTATTACTTTAATAATAATATAGTTATGGTTATACTATCACAATAGTAATGACAATATCCCAATTGTGATAATATTGCTGTTATTACTTCAATACTAATATAGTTATGGTTATTCTATCACAATAGTAATGACAATATTCCAATTGTGATATTATTGCTGTTATTACTTCAATAATAATATAGTTATGGCTATACTATCACAATAGTAATGACAGTATCCCAATTGTGATATTATTGCTGTTATTACTTCAATAGTATTATAGTTATGGTTATACTATCACAATAGTAATGACAATATCCCAATTGTGATAGTATTGCTGTTATTACTTCAATAATAATATACTTATGGTTATACTATCACAATAGTAATGACAATATCCCAATTGTGATATTATTGCTGTTATTACTTCAATAATAATATAGTTATGGTTACACTATCAACATAGTAATGACAATATCCCAATTGTGATATTATTGCTGTTATTACTTCAATAATAAAATAGTTATGGTTATACTATCACAATAGTTATGACAATATCACAATTGTGATATTATTGCTGTTATTACTTCAATAATAGTATTGTTATGGTTATACTATCACAATAGTAATGACAATATCCCAAATTGCCACGTCACCATCAATAATATTGTTATGGCCATACTCATCCACAATAGTAATGACAATATCCCACCTTGATATTTTGCCATTACCTCAATGTAATAATATAATTGGCGGTTATTCCCATCACAATAGTAATGACAATATCCCAATTGTGATAGCATTGCTGTTACGTCACAAAGTGGTTACAATTATCACAATAGTAATGACAATATCCCAATTGTGATATTATTGCTGTTATTACTTCAATAATAATAAACTTATGGTTATACTATAACAATAGTAATGACAATATCGCAATTGTGATAGTATTGCTGTTATTACTTCAATAATAATATAGTTATGGTTACACTATCACAATAGTAATGACAATATCCCAATTGTGATTGTATTGCTGTTATTACTTCAATAATAATATAGTTATGGTTATACTATCACAATAGTAATGACAATATCCCAATTGAGATATTATTGCTGTTATTACTTCAATAATAATATAGTTATGGCTATAATTATCACAACAATAATGACAATATCCCAATCAGATATTATTGCCGTTATTACTCAATAATAATATAGTTATGATATATCTATAAATGACAATATCCCAATTGTGATATTATTGCTGTTATTACTTCAATAATAATGTTCCATGGTTATAATATCACAATAGTAATGACAATATCCCAATTGTGATAGTATTGCTGTTATTACTTCAATAATAATATAGTTATGGTTACACTATCACAATAGTAATGACAATATCCCAATTGTGATATTATTGCTGTTATTACTTCAATAATAATATAGTTATGGTTATAGTATCACAATAGTAATGACAATGTCCCAATTGTGATAGTATTGCTGTTATTATTTCAATAATAATATACTTATGGTTATACTATCACAATAGTAACGACAATATCCCAATTGTGATAGTATTGCTGGTATTACTTTAATAATAATATAGTTATGGTTATACTATCACAATAGTAACGACAATATTCCCATTGTGATAGTATTGCTGGTATTACTTTAATAATAATATAGTTATGGTTATACTATCACAATAGTAATGACAATATCCCAATTGTGATAGTATTGCTGTTATTACTTCAATACTAATATAGTTATGGTTATTCTATCACAATAGTAATGACAATATCCCAATTGTGATATTATTGCTGTTATTACTTCAATAATAATATAGTTATGGTTATACTATCACAATAGTAATGACAATATCCCAAATGTGATATTATTGCTGTTATTACTTCAATAATAATATAGTTATGGTTATACTATCACAATAGTAATGACAATATCCCAATTGTGATTGTATTGCTGTTATTACTTCAATAATAATATAGTTATGGTTATACTGTCACAATAGTAATGACAATATCCCAATTGTGATATTATTGCTGTTATTAATTCAATAATAATACAGTTATGGTTATACTATCACAATAGTAATGACAATATCCCAATTGTGATAGTATTGCTGTTATTACTTCAATAATAATATAGTTATGGTTATACTATCACAATAGTAATGACAATATCCCAATTGTGATATTATTGCTGTTATTAATTCAATAATAATATAGTTATGGTTATACTATCACAATAGTAATGACAATATCCCAATTGTGATAGTATTGCTGTTATTACTTCAATAATAATATAGTTATGGTTACACTATCACAATAGTAATGACAATATCCCAATTGTGATATTATTGCTGTTATTACTTCAATAATAATATAGTTATGGTTAGATTATCACAATAGTAATGACAATTTCCCAATTGTGATCGTATTGCTGTTATTATTTCAATAATAATATACTTATGGTTATACTATCACAATAGTAACGACAATATCCTAATTGTGATAGTATTGCTGGTATTACTTTAATAATAATATAGTTATGGTTATACTATCACAATAGTAATGACAATATCCCAATTGTGATAATATTGCTGTTATTACTTCAATACTAATATAGTTATGGTTATTCTATCACAATAGTAATGACAATATCCCAATTGTGATATTATTGCTGTTATTACTTCAATAATAATATAGTTATGGTTATACTATCACAATAGTAATGACAATATCCCAAATGTGATATTATTGCTGTTATTACTTCAATAATAATATAGTTATGGTTATACTATCACAATAGTAATGACAATATCCCAATTGTGATTGTATTGCTGTTATTACTTCAATAATAATATAGTTATGGTTATACTATCACAATAGTAATGACAATATCCCAATTGTGATATTATTGCTGTTATTACTTCAATAATAATATAGTTATGGTTATACTATCACAATAATAATGACAATATCCCAATTGTGATATTATTGCTGTTATTACTTCAATAATAATATAGTTATGGTTATACTATCACAATAGTAATGACAATATCCCAATTGTGATATTATTGCTGTTATTACTTCAATAATAATAAACTTATGGTTATAATATCACAATAGTAATGACAATATCCCAATTGTGATAGTATTGCTGTTATTACTTCAATAATAATATAGTTATGGTTACACTATCACAATAGTAATTACAATATCCCAATTGTGATATTATTGCTGTTATTACTTCAATAATAATATAGTTATGGTTATAGTATCACAATAGTAATGACAATGTCCCAATTGTGATAGTATTGCTGTTATTATTTCAATAATAATATACTTATGGTTATACTATCACAATAGTAACGACAATATCCCAATTGTGATAGTATTGCTGGTATTACTTTAATAATAATATAGTTATGGTTATACTATCACAATAGTAACGACAATATTCCCATTGTGATAGTATTGCTGGTATTACTTTAATAATAATATAGTTATGGTTATACTATCACAATAGTAATGACAATATCCCAATTGTGATAGTATTGCTGTTATTACTTCAATACTAATATAGTTATGGTTATTCTATCACAATAGTAATGACAATATCCCAATTGTGATATTATTGCTGTTATTACTTCAATAATAATATAGTTATGGTTATACTATCACAATAGTAATGACAATATCCCAAATGTGATATTATTGCTGTTATTACTTCAATAATAATATAGTTATGGTTATACTATCACAATAGTAATGACAATATCCCAATTGTGATTGTATTGCTGTTATTACTTCAATAATAATATAGTTATGGTTATACTGTCACAATAGTAATGACAATATCCCAATTGTGATATTATTGCTGTTATTAATTCAATAATAATATAGTTATGGTTATACTATCACAATAGTAATGACAATATCCCAATTGTGATAGTATTGCTGTTATTACTTCAATAATAATATAGTTATGGTTATACTATCACAATAGTAATGACAATATCCCAATTGTGATATTATTGCTGTTATTACTTCAATAATAATATAGTTATGGTTATACTATCACAATAGTAATGACAATATCTCAATTGTGATATTATTGCTGTTATTACTTCAATAATAATGTAGTTATGGTTATACTATCATAATAGTAATGACAATATAACAATTGGGATATTATTGCTGTTATTACTTCAATAATAATATAGTTATGGTTATACTATCACAATAGTAATGACAATATCCCAATTGTGATATTATTGCTGTTATTACTTCAATAATAATATAGTTATGGTTATACTATTACAATAGTAATGACAATATCCCAATTGTGATTGTATTGGTGTTATTACTTCATTAATAATATAGTTATGGCTATACTATCACAATAGTAATGACAATATCCCAATTGTTATATTATTGCTGTTATTATTTCAATAATAATATAGTTATGGTTATACTATCACAATAGTAATGACAATATCCCAATTGTGATAGTATTGCTGTTATTACTTTAATAATAATATAGTTATGGTTATACTATCACAACAGTAATGACAATATCCCAATTGTGATAGTATTGCTGTTATTACTTCAATAATAATATAGTTATGGTTATACTATCACAATAGTAATGACAATATCCCAATTGAGATAGTATTGCTGTTATTACGTCAATAATAATATAGTTATGTTAAACTATCACAATAGTAATGACAATATCCCAATTGTGATATTATTGCTGTTATTACTTCAATAACAATATAGTTATGGTTATACTATCACAATAGTAATGACAATATTCCAATTGTGATATTATTGCTGTTATTACTTCAATAATAATATAGTTATCGCTATACTATCACAATAGTAATGACAGTATCCCAATTGTGATATTATTGCTGTTATTACTTCAATAGTATTATAGTTATGGTTATACTATCACAATAGTAATGACAATATCCCAATTGTGATAGTATTGCTGTTATTACTTCAATAATAATATAGTTATGGTTATACTATCACATTAGTAATGACAATATCCCAATTGTGATATTATTGCTGTTATTACTTCAATAATAATGATGGTGTGCACATCTGGCACAGCCGATTTGCATACTGGACTTTGTGCAAGACAACAGCACATGGAGGCCTCCCATTAGAGGAGGCTAATTTATGCAAGGACATGTTAATTACTCCCGTGGGGAGAATCAAATCAACCAATCAGCGAGCACTGGCGCGCGTCCCTCAGGAGAATCCTAAGCTTATCCCGCACTCCGTTTGCGAAAGCATAAAGGGGCAGACGTTTGTCTAATTTGATACGAGTTTGTATTGGTTCTTAATTTTTGCACGATCATCTGTTTCTTCTCGTCCGTTGGTTCAGCTACGATTCGTCGCTGCATCGAGGTGATTTGAACGTCTCTCAGCTGGATTGAGCTGAGTATTTTCGTTTTATATTTGATTTGCGTTTAATTATCACGATTCGGGTTCCGCCATTTTGTCATCTCGTAGTTTGAATTCGTCGTCGGCCCTATCATGTCGTCGGCGTGTTCCCCGATTTCTGTTATGTGTATCGGTCATAGTCATGTTTCTTGGCTGCGTACGTTCGGAGAATCGGCAGATCTGTTTGCCGGATTCGAAGTTCAGGGCCGCCCGTGCGATGTCCAGTTTCTCGGTCATCGTGGGGCGACCCTGGAGACGTTCCTGGCGCCGGCCATGATGGCGCGGATAGTTTCGTGTCGGGCGGATGTCATCGTGATCCACTTGGGTGGTAATGGTCTCGATGGGAGATCTTACCCGAACCCAATCATTGTTGCGATTGACATCCAACGTCTCGCTGTGAGATTGCTCGGTACGGGCGTACGCCGCGTTGTTGTGTGTCAGGTTTGTCGTCGGCAAAGATGGCGGAACTCGAGTTACGCGGTAGGAGCGGAGCGGGTTGTCCAGATCAATCGGTACCTTGATGCGTTTTGTTCCGACACTGACGGAATTTCTTTCTGGCGGCATAAACGCCTGTGGAACAGTATTCGGCCTGTTTTCCGCAGGGACGGAGTCCATTTCTCAGACATTGGGAATTATAGGTTTTACCGTAGTATGCGGGGTGCCATTATTCACGCAGTGGGAGCAATATTTGGTTAATTTCACGGGGCGCGTCATCGAGTAAATATTTTAATGTCCAACATCGATGATGGCGTGGTGCATTGTCATGGCATTCGGATGCACATTTTCGGTTGAGTTTTTACGCAATGAGTACTTATAGATCTGGTATAACCGCGGGGATACATTCTGTTGTTTTTGAGCGATAATATGTCAACATTGCATGCAGTATTGGTGGATTCAGCGTTTTTTGCATGACTTGGAAGGAATTGGTTGTTTATGCCGGTAAACTTTATGCGATACAGTTGTGTTTATACAAGTTTAGGTGGGAGGACCACAGGCAACTATTCTAAATTGATGTGTTGACTCTTACAGGCATGACATGGCAGGGATTTTGTTAGCCGGTCAACTTTATGCTATACAGTTGTCGTGCTTAGGCACGTTTTTGTGGAAGGGCCACAGGCAACTATTCTAAATTGTGTGTAGACTCTGACTGACATATCCTGGAAGGATATCTGTTTGTTAGGCCGGTAAACTTTATGCTATACAGTTGTCGTATTTATATACGTTTTGGTTGGGAGGGCCACCGGCAACTATTCTAAATTGTGTGTAGACTTACATACCAAGAGTGGATGGATTTTTGTTAGTTATGACGGCCACAAGCAACTATTCTACATTGTGTTATTATATTGTGTATGAACCATTGTGTCATAATGTTTTCAACAAGTATACCCATCTACTTATGCAGTGTATGTATACTGGCAGTTTGTCTGACAATTTACATTGGTTGGTGGCACAAGTAACTTTGTGGTATATTGAAAATGCTCCGGTTTGGGGTGGATAGCGTTGTTGCGGACAGTGTTTGTCTACATTAATCAGATTCACTATATCTAACGTTTCTTGTTCTATCTACTGTGAGATTGTCTGCGGTGTTATTTGATTTGTAGAATGCCTCGAGCTCCACGTGGACGTGGTCGACTGGCGCGTCGGGCATCGCTGACTCGACAGACACGTTCGCGAACGGCTGCCGCAGCTGTCCCGTTGGCCGCCCCGCCACCGCCTGTTTCGGGGGGCATGCCGCCACCGCCCGTCTTGCACGCCTACCCGCCACCACCCGTCGTGTTGGGCACGCCTCCATTGCAGTGTTCGGTCCATGAGAACTTCGAGGACGCTGCCGATCTGCAGGCAATGGTAAATGGCACACTCGGGCCAGTCGGACCACAATCTGCGTGGGAGCGGGACATGGAGCGGCGGATGGCGGCATCGGAAAAGATGCTTCATGAGATACACTCGATGGTGCAGGCTTTGCGTCCGGCCCCAACAGTGCTGCGCCCAGATCCGGCATTGGCGTCTGTGTCAGCCGCCTTTGGCAGCGCCGCCCAGCTGGCAGCCTCTTCCGGCCACGGTCCTTTCCCAGAAGTGACACGTCCCTTGGCCGCGAACGAAACTGTGCCACCCATGTCGGCTTGCCAGGGCAACGCAAGGGTGACCCCATGGCCAAACACTAACACCGTACCAGGTACAGAGTTATTCGAGTTGTTGCCTGGCCCCGCTCGGGTAATGATAGAGTCATGTGCATCCGCCTCCCTTCCTCTGGATGCCCGGATCCCCGATGGGCTCAGGGCAAAGATTTGGGCAGACGAATACATTGACCTGTCAATAATGTTGAAGCCAACACTCCTCCAGCACCAGGAGTATAGCCAGGCTATGTATGGGGGTACTGCACACCCAACTTCTGGTGTGTCCACAAGCCCATCCCCCAACAGGGCTAGCCATGCAATCATTACCTACGAGCGGTGGCTGCAGGCATTTACTTTGTATACGTCTGTATACCTCTTGCTCCCAACCAATACGTCGCTCGCAGTTAAAATGCTTAAGTATGCAGAGATAATCCGGGGACTGGCTGAGGAAGGGGGTGACTGGCAGACCTATGATGAAGCATTTAGGTCCCTGCGTTATCTTAGGGGGTGGTCCTGGGACTCCATTAACTGGGAGTTATGGTTGAAAGCGTCCCAGACAGCTAGACGCCCGGCAAGTTCTCCCTTTCCAAGCAAGGGTAGGGCCCGGTCCATATATGTCGGTCCCTGCTTTGTCTACAATCGGGGGGAGTGGTGTGACAAAGCCTCTTGCTACTTTGCACACAAGTGCCAGTCGTGTGGCGGCAGTGGCCATCCCGCTGTACGGTGCTTTCAAACCATGGGGAAACGCCCACAGTCCAGTAGCCCACCAGTTACAAGCCCACCAGCTCGACCAAACTCCTCAGTTAGACCAGACCCCGCAGTTAGACCAGGCCCCCCACGTAGACCAGGCCCCCCAGGTAGACCAGGGCCCTCAAGTAACACACTTTTCCCAGGTAGACAACCAGCTGCCAGTGGTTCACCCCCCTGGGTCAGGAGGTAAGTTGCCCTCCCCGGTTTCTCCTGCAGTTTTGCATGAAAGGTTGACTGGTTATGACAACGACCTACGTAAGTATCTTGTACATGGGTTTTCACATGGTTTTAAAATAGGTTGTTTTGACTTGCCAACCCAGTTTGATGTCAATGTATGCAATTTAAAATCTGCTGATGAATATTCACAAGTTATAGATAAGAAGATAGCGAAAGAGCTGTCATTAGGCAGGGTGCTGGGGCCTTATGACGTTCCTCCTTCCTGTCATAACTACAGAATCTCCCCACTAGGTGTTGTCCCTAAGAAGAACCCAGGTGAATTTAGAATGATTCACCATTTGTCACACCCAGAAGGTTCATCTGTTAATGATTACATTCCAAAGGATATATCATCTGTCACTTATGCCACAATTCAGGATGCCATTGATGTTATTACGGATTCGCCAAAACCTGTGTACATGGCTAAAGTAGATGTCGAATCGGCTTTCCGTATCATACCAGTCTCGCCAGCTGATAGGCCAATGTTGGGATTTAGGTGGAGGGGACAGTATTTTATGGATGCTGTTTTGCCTATGGGCTGCTCTAGTTCATGCGCCATTTTTGAGTGTTTCAGTACGGCTCTAGAGTGGGTGGCAAAGGTCAAACTGGGTGTGACAGCAATGATTCACGTGATCGATGATTTCCTAATTGTGTCTGATTCAGCAGATAAGTGTAATCAGGATCTGATGGCATTTGTTAACCTTTGCAAGGAAATTGGGGTACCGCTAGCACCTGGTAAAACAGTTGGCCCGTCCACCTCGATCCCTTTTCTAGGAATTATTCTAGATACAGTCAACCAAGAGGCTAGGCTTCCAGAGGATAAGTTGGATAAAGCCAGGGCATTACTAGTGACTTTTCTTGACAGACAGAAGGTGACACTGAAGGAGTTACAACAGCTACTCGGGTTTTTGGGATTCACATGTTCTGTAATCAAACCCGGCAGACCATTTTTACGCCGTTTAATCGATTTGACAATCGGCGTACGTAAGCCACATTATCATATCCGCTTGACGAGGCAGGCAAAACTTGATCTAGAAGTGTGGCTAGAATTTTTGCAACATTTCAATGGCAAATCTTTCTTCTTGGATGATGACTTCATAACAGGTGACTATCTTCAGCTGTACACTGATGCTGCGGGGGGAATAGGTTATGGGGCTTTGTGTGGAGTAGAATGGTTTTGGGGCCTGTGGCCAGAGGCGTGGCGTTCACTCAATGTCGCTGTTTTAGAATTATATCCAATCATGGCAGCCGTACACGTTTGGGGTAATGCTTGGGCAAACAAGAGTGTCTGCTTTTTTACGGATAATGAAGCACTTGTTCCGGTAATTAATAACCAGACGTCACGCGAACCCCACATCATGGTTTTACTTCGCCCACTGGTATTGGCTTGCCTGCATTATAATATCAATTTTGCAGCGCGCCACATTCCAGGGCGATTTAACACTCTCACTGATAAGTTATCCCGTTCACAGGTGGACAGGTTCCGGGAATTGGCGCCATGGGCAGAAGTCAACCCAGTGAGGGTGCCTTACCGGGTGTCCCCGGCCGGCTTAGGGACTCTTTGAACCAGCTACTGCAGGCTTCTATAGCGCCGTCGTCACGTGCTCATTATGAACGGTCTTGGAACAAGTTTGTTTTGTTTAATGCTTCGCTTGGTTTATCTTCGCAGCTGCCGGCTTCAGTGTCGACAATGTTACTCTTTATAGCACATCTGCATTCTAGTGGAGCTGCCCCAGCATCCATTGTGTCAATTGTGTCAGCCGTTGCTTATTTTCACAAGATTCATGGTTTTGATGACCCATCTAAGTGTTTTATTGTAGCCAAGGCCTTGGCAGGTGCTCGTAATCTTGGATCTGTCCCTGATGTCCGCCTGCCTGTCACTCTGCCTATTCTCACTCGTCTTGTGCTTGCATTGCCCACCGTGTTTACATCCCGTTATAAATGTCTAATGCTCCGTGCCATGATGGTGCTAGCTTTCAAGGCTTATTTGCGAGTGGGAGAAATGGTACCGCGATCAAGGAATCAGGTAGGGGGATGTTTGCAGTTGGGTGACATGTTAATGTCAGGAGATCTAATATCAATTTCCTTCCGTCGCTTCAAACATAGCACGCGGCAGGGTCCGCAGTCTCTCCAGGTGAGAGGTGAGTGCATCCCTGGTTCACCCATATACCTTGCTTCCTTTATGAGAGAGTTTCAGTTAGGTAGAGGTCAGATACAATCATCTTTATTTGCCTATGCGGATGGCTCCCCAATGCTACGCAGTGAATTTGATGTGTCTTTAAAGCGATTGCTGGGTTTCTGTGGATATCAAACTAGTGCCTTTAAGGGCCACAGCTTCCGCATTGGGGCAGCTACCGCAGCAGCATTGCGGGGTGAATCTGACGCGCAGATAAGAGCGGCAGGCAGATGGACATCAGATGCTTTTAAGAAGTACATCAGAATAGCTTAAAAGGATAATATGATTTCGGTTAGGCCTGGTTTGTTTATGTGGGGGGGTCACATGTTCGGTGACCTGTGGCGAAATACCCCCACATTTGGTATTAGTATAATTGTAGATTTAGTGTTTTTGGCAGCAGATAGCGTGGTATTCAGAAAGGCACTTTTTAGTTAATCATGTTGGCTTAGTTAATCATGTTGGCTTTAAAATTAACTCTACACATAACAAGCTCTGCTGTGATTACATGTCATTCCTTTCAATTGTTCTAGGAATACCGCTGCTGCTTTATATGTTGAAATGTGGGCTCTAACAGCCTGATGTTCAGGAGACTAGTATGGGCTCAGTCACAGGCCTGGCATTGGGTTGTAGAGTCCACATTTCTTTCATTTAAATATTACAGTGTGCCAAAAAGGCTTATACACTGGTTACCCATAATAAACAAACGTCATCCATTTGGCCTTTTTCATATCTATATTTGTCTCCGTGTTGTTGCTTGCATAAATGATGGTGTGCACATCTGGCACAGCCGATTTGCATACTGGACTTTGTGCAAGACAACAGCACATGGAGGCCTCCCATTAGAGGAGGCTAATTTATGCAAGGACATGTTAATTACTCCCGTGGGGAGAATCAAATCAACCAATCAGCGAGCACTGGCGCGCGTCCCTCAGGAGAATCCTAAGCTTATCCCGCACTCCGTTTGCGAAAGCATAAAGGGGCAGACGTTTGTCTAATTTGACCCACCCGCCTCCCTACTTTTCGTCCAGGAATGTTTGATGTATAGTCATGATTTGTGCATCGTTATTGGAAAGGGGTTGCTGGTCTCGATGCTTTCCCCACATTTATAGTTGATTGTGAGCATAGGGTTTGCACCGGATGTGTTCACGGGGTTTTATTGCAAGAGATGTCGCATGCCTTTTTCCACTTTCGATTTAGGAATAGTATGTAATTGTATATATCGGGGCGAAATACCCCCACATTTGGTATTAGTATAATTGTAGATTTAGTGTTTTTGGCAGCAGATAGCGTGGTATTCAGAAAGGCACTTTTTAGTTAATCATGTTGGCTTAGTTAATCATGTTGGCTTTAAAATTAACTCTACACATCACAAGCTCTGCTGTGATTACATGTCATTCCTTTCAATTGTTCTAGGAATACCGCTGCTGCTTTATATGTTGAAATGTGGGCTCTAACAGCCTGATGTTCAGGAGACTAGTATGGGCTCATTCACAGGCCTGGCATTGGGTTGTAGAGTCCACATTTCTTTCATTTAAATATTACAGTGTGCCAAAAAGGCTTATACACTGGTTACCCATAATAAACAAACGTCATCCATTTGGCTTTTTTCATATCTATATTTGTCTCCGTGTTGTTGCTTGCATAAATATAGTTATGGTTATACTATCAAAATAGTAATGACAATATCCCAATTGTGATATTATTGCTGTTATTACTTCAATAATAATATAGTTATGGTTATACTATCACAATAGTTATGACAATATCACAATTGTGATATTATTGCTGTTATATCTTCAATAATAATATTGTTATGGTTATACTATCACAATAGTAATGACAATATCCCAATTGTGATATTATTGCTGTTATTACTTCAATAATAATATAGTTATGGTTATACTATCACAATAGTAATGACAATATCCCAATTGTGATAGTATTGCTGTTATTACTTCAATAATAATATAGTTATGGTTATACTATCACAATAGTAATGACAATATCCCAATTGTGATATTATTGCTGTTATTACTTCAATAATAATATAGTTATGGTTATACTATCACAATAGTAATGACAATATCTCAATTGTGATATTATTGCTGTTATTACTTCAATAATAATGTAGTTATGGTTATACTATCATAATAGTAATGACAATATAACAATTGGGATATTATTGCTGTTATTACTTCAATAATAATATAGTTATGGTTATACTATCACAATAGTAATGACAATATCCCAATTGTGATATTATTGCTGTTATTACTTCAATAATAATATAGTTATGGTTATACTATTACAATAGTAATGACAATATCCCAATTGTGATTGTATTGGTGTTATTACTTCAATAATAATATAGTTATGGCTATACTATCACAATAGTAATGACAATATCCCAATTGTTATATTATTGCTGTTATTACTTCAATAATAATATAGTTATGGTTATACTATCACAATAGTAATGACAATATCCCAATTGAGATAGTATTGCTGTTATTACGTCAATAATAATATAGTTATGTTAAACTATCACAATAGTAATGACAATATCCCAATTGTGATATTATTGCTGTTATTACTTCAATAACAATATAGTTATGGTTATACTATCACAATAGTAATGACAATATTCCAATTGTGATATTATTGCTGTTATTACTTCAATAATAATATAGTTATCGCTATACTATCACAATAGTAATGACAGTATCCCAATTGTGATATTATTGCTGTTATTACTTCAATAGTATTATAGTTATGGTTATACTATCACAATAGTAATGACAATATCCCAATTGTGATAGTATTGGTGTTATTACTTCAATAATAATATAGTTATGGTTATACTATCACATTAGTAATGACAATATCCCAATTGTGATATTATTGCTGTTATTACTTCAATAATAATATAGTTATGGTTATACTATCACAATAGTAATGACAATATCCCAATTGTGATATTATTGCTGTTATTACTTCAATAATAATATAGTTATGGTTATACTATCACAATAGTAATGACAATATCCCAATTGTGATATTATTGCTGTTATTACTTCAATAATAATAAACTTATGGTTATAATATCACAATAGTAATGACAATATCCCAATTGTGATAGTATTGCTGTTATTACTTCAATAATAATATAGTTATGGTTACACTATCACAATAGTAATGACAATATCCCAATTGTGATATTATTGCTGTTATTACTTCAATACTAATATAGTTATGGTTATTCTATCACAATAGTAATGACAATATCCCAATTGTGATATTATTGCTGTTATTACTTCAATAATAATATAGTTATGGTTATACTATCACAATAGTAATGACAATATCTCAATTGTGATATTATTGCTGTTATTACTTCAATAATAATGTAGTTATGGTTATACTATCATAATAGTAATGACAATATAACAATTGGGATATTATTGCTGTTATTACTTCAATAATAATATAGTTATGGTTATACTATCACAATAGTAATGACAAAATCCCAATTGTGATATTATTGCTGTTATTACTTCAATAATAATATAGTTATGGTTATACTATTACAATAGTAATGACAATATCCCAATTGTGATTGTATTGGTGTTATTACTTCAATAATAATATAGTTATGGCTATACTATCACAATAGTAATGACACTATCCCAATTGTGATATTATTGCTGTTATTATTTCAATAATAATATAGTTATGGTTATACTATCACAATAGTAATGACAATATCCCAATTGTGATATTACTGCTGTTATTACTTCAATAATAATATAGTTATGGTTATACTATCACAACAGTAATGACAATATCCCAATTGTGATAGTATTGCTGTTATTACTTCAATAATAATATAGTTATGGTTATACTATCACAATAGTAATGACAATATCCCAATTGAGATAGTATTGCTGTTATTACGTCAATAATAATATAGTTATGTTAAACTATCACAATAGTAATGACAATATCCCAATTGTGATATTATTGCTGTTATTACTTCAATAACAATATAGCTATGGTTATACTATCACAATAGTAATGACAATATTCCAATTGTGATATTATTGCTGTTATTACTTCAATAATAATATAGTTATCGCTATACTATCACAATAGTAATGACAGTATCCCAATTGTGATATTATTGCTGTTATTACTTCAATAGTATTATAGTTATGGTTATACTATCACAATAGTAATGACAATATCCCAATTGTGATAGTATTGCTGTTATTACTTCAATAATAATATAGTTATGGTTATACTATCACATTAGTAATGACAATATCCCAATTGTGATATTATTGCTGTTATTACTTCAATAATAATATAGTTATGGTTATACTATCAAAATAGTAATGACAATATCCCAATTGTGATATTATTGCTGTTATTACTTCAATAATAATATAGTTATGGTTATACTATCACAATAGTTATGACAATATCACAATTGTGATATTATTGCTGTTATAACTTCAATAATAATATTGTTATTGTTATACTATCACAATAGTAATGACAATATCCCAATTGTGATATTATTGCTGTTATTACTTCAATAATAATATTGTTATGGTTATACTATCACAATAGTAATGACAATATCCCAATTTTGATATTTTTGCTGTTATTACTTCAATAATAATATAATTATGGTTATTCTATCACAATAGTAATGACAATATCCCAATTGTTATAGTATTGCTGTTATTATTTCAATAATAATATAGTTATGGTTATACTATCACAATAGTAATGACAATATCCAAATTGTGATATTATTGCTATTATTACTTCAATAATAATATAGTTATGGTTATACTATCACAATAGTAATGACAATATCCCAATTGTGATATTATTGCTGTTATTACTTCAATAATAATATAGTTATGGTAATACTATTACAATAGTAATGACAATATCCCAATTGTGATTGTATTGGTGTTATTACTTCAATAATAATATAGTTATGGTTATACTATCACAATAGTAATGATAACATCCCAATTGTGATATTATTGCTGTTATTATTTCAATAATAATATAGTTATGGTTATACTATCACAATAGTAATGACAATATCCCAATTGTGATATTATTGCTGTTATTACTTCAATAATAATATAGTTATGGTTATACTATCACAATAGTAATGACAATATCCCAATTGTGATAGTATGGCTGTTATTACTTTAATAATAATATAGTTATGGTTATACTAATACAGTAGTAATGACACTATCCCAATTGTGATAGTATTGCTGTTATTACTTTAATAATAATATAGTTATGGTTATACTATCACAATAGTAATGACAATATCCCAATTGAGATAGTATTGCTGTTATTACGTCAATAATAATATAGTTATGGTTAAACTATCACAATAGTAATGACAATATCCCAATTGTTATATTATTGCTGTTATTACTTCAATAACAATATAGTTATGGTTATACTATCACAATAGTAATGACAATGTTTGTTGATATTGTTGGCATTATTGCTTCAATAATGTGTGGTTGTAGTACAATCCCGCAATGGTAATGACGGTATCCCAATTTGTGATATTATTTGTATTTATTGCTTCAATGAGTAGTATGGTTGGTGTGCTATCACAGTAGTATTGACAATGTCCAATTTGTGATGTGTTGTATTTATTGCTTCAATGTGTATAGCATGGTTCATACTGTCCTGTGGTAATGACAATATCCCAATTGTGATATTATTGCTGTTATTGCTTCAATAATAGTATGGTTATGGTTGCACTATCAAATGGTAGTGACAGTATCCCAGTTGTGATGTTATTGCTGTTATTACTTCAATAAACAAAATGGTTATGGTTATGCTATCACAATGGATTATGAATAATCCTGGTGTGATATTATTGCTGTTAATGCTTCAATAGTATTGTTATGGTTGTATACTATCACAATAGTAATATCCCAATTGTGATATTATTGCTGTTATTACTTCAATAATAATATAGTTATGGTTATACTATCACAATAGTAATGACAATATCCCAATTGTGATATTATTGCTGTTATTACTTCAATAATAATATAGTTATGGTTATACTATCACAATAGTAATGACAATATCCCAATTGTGATAGTATTGCTGTTATTACTTCAATAAAAATAAAGTTATGGTTATACTATCACAATAGTAATGGCAATATCCCAATTGTGATATTATTGCTGTTATTACTTCAATAATAATAAACTTATGGTTATACTATAACAATAGTAATGACAATATCGCAATTGTGATAGTATTGCTGTTATTACTTCAATAAAAATAAAGTTATGGTTATACTATCACAATAGTAATGACAATATCCCAATTGTGATATTATTGCTGTTATTACTTCAATAATAATATAGTTATGGTTATTTTATCACAATAGTAATGACAATATCCCAATTGTGATATTATTGCTGTTATTACTTCAATAATAATATAGTTATGGTTATACTATCACAATAGTTATGACAATATCACAATTGTGATATTATTGCTGTTATTACTTCAATAATAATATTGTTATGGTTATACTATCACAATAGTAATGACAATATCCCAATTTTGATATTTTTGCTGTTATTACTTCAATAATAATATAATTATGGTTATTCTATCACAATAGTAATGACAATATCCCAATTGTGATAGTATTGCTGTTATTACTTCAATAAAAATAAAGTTATGGTTATACTATCACA
>CM034544.1:2381277-2664862 GCA_020002185.1 Paraescarpia echinospica | reverse complement strand
AGTAATGACAATATCCCAATTGTGATAGTATTGCTGTTATTACTTCAATAATAATATAGTTATGGTTACACTATCACAATAGTAATGACAATATCCCAATTGTGATATTATTGCTGTTATTACTTCAATAACAATATAGTTATGGTTATACTATCACAATAGTAATGACAATATCCCAATTGTTATAGTATGGCTGTTATTACTTTAATAATAATATAGTTATGGTTATACTAATACAATAGTAATGACAATATCCCAATTGTGATAGTATTGCTGTTATTACTTCAATAATAATATAGTTATGGTTATACTATCACAATAGTAATGACAATATCCCAATTGTGATAGTATTTCTGTTATTACTTCAATAATAATATAGTTATGGTTATACATCACAGTAGTAATGACAATATCCCAATTGTGATAGTATTGCTGTTATTACTTCAATAATAATATAGTTATGGTTATACTATCACAATAGTAATGACAATATCCCAAATGTGATATTATTGCTGTTATTACTTCAATAATAATATAGTTATGGTTATACTATCACAATAGTAATGACAATATCCCAATTGTGATATTATTGCTGTTATTACTTCAATAATAATATAGTTATGGTTATACTATCACAATAGTTATGACAATATCCCAATTGTGATATTATTGCTGTTATTACTTCAATAATAAAATAGTTATGGTTATATTATCACAATAGTAATGACAATATCCCAATTGTGATATTATTGCTGTTATTACTTCAATAATAATATAGTTATGGTTATACTATCAAAATAGTAATGACAATATCCCAATTGTGATATTATTGCTGTTATTACTTCAATAATAATATAGTTATGGTTATACTATCACAATAGTTATGACAATATCCCAATTGTGATATTATTGCTGTTATTACTTCAATAATAATATAGTTATGGTTATACTATCACAATAGTAATGACAATATCCCAATTGTGATATTATTGCTGTTATTACTTCAATAATAATATTGTTATGGTTATACTATCACAATAGTAATGACAATATCCCAATTTTGATATTTTTGCTGTTATTACTTCAATAATAATATAATTATGGTTATTCTATCACAATAGTAATGACAATATCCCAATTGTGATAGTATTGCTGTTATTACTTCAATAAAAATAAAGTTATGGTTATACTATCACAATAGTAATGACAATATCCCAATTGTGATATTATTGCTGTTATTACTTCAATAATAATAAACTTATGGTTATACTATAACAATAGTAATGACAATATCGCAATTGTGATAGTATTGCTGTTATTACTTCAATAATAATATAGTTATGGTTACACTATCACAATAGTTATGACAAAATCCCAATTGTGATATTATTGCTGTTATTACTTCAATAATAAAATAGTTATGGTTATACTATCACAATAGTAATGACAATATCCCAATTGTGATATTATTGCTGTTATTACTTCAATAATAATATAGTTATGTTTATACTATCACAATAGTAATGACAATATCCCAATTGTGATATTATTGCTGTTATTACTTCGATACTAATATAGTTATGGTTACACTATCACAATAGTAATGACAATATCCCAATTGTGATATTATTGCTGTTATTACTTCAATAATAATATAGTTATGGTTATACATCACAGTAGTAATGTTAATATCCCAATTGTGATAGTATTGCTGTTATTACTTCAATAATAATATAGTTATGGTTATACTATCACAATAGTAATGACAATATCCCAATTGTGATATTATTGCTGTTATTACTTCAATAACAATATAGTTATGGTTATACTATCACAATAGTAATGACAATATCCCAATTGTGATATTATTGCTGTTATTATTTCAATAATAATATAGTTATGGTTACACAATCACAATAGTAATGACAATATCCCAATTGTGATATTATTGCTGCTATTATTTCAATAATAATATAGTTATGGTTATACTATAACAATAGTAATGACAATATCCCAATTGTGATAGTATTGCTGTTATTACTTCAATAATAATATAGTTATGGTTATACATCACAGTAGTAATGACTATATCCCAATTGTGATAGTATTGCTGTTATTACTTCAATAATAATATAGATATGGTTATACTATCACAATAGTAGTGACAATATCCAAATTGTGATATTATTGCAGTTATTACTTCAATAACAATATAGTTATGGTTATATTATCACTATAGTAATGACAATATACCAATTGTGATATTATTGCTGTTATTATTTCAATAATAATATAGTTATGGTTACACTATCACAATAGTAATGACAATATCCCAATTGTGATATTATTGCTGTTATTATTTCAATAATAATATAGTTATGGTTATACTATAACAATAGTAATGACAATATCCCAATTGTGATAGTATTTCTGTTATTACTTCAATAATAATATAGTTATGGTTATACATCACAGTAGTAATGACAATATCCCAATTGTGATAGTATTGCTGTTATTACTTCAATAATAATATAGTTATGGTTATACTATCACAATAGTAATGACAATATCCCAAATGTGATATTATTGCTGTTATTACTTCAATAATAATATAGTTATGGTTATTCTATCACAATAGTAATGACAATATCCCTATAGTGATAGTATTGCTGTTATTACTTCAATAATAATATAGTTATGGTTATACTATCACAATAGTAATGACAAAATCCCAATTGTGATATTATTGCTGTTATTACTTCAATAATAAAATAGTTATGGTTATACTATTACAATAGTAATGACAATATCCCAATTGTGATATTATTGCTGTTATTACTTCAATAATAATAAACTTATGGTTATACTATAACAATAGTAATGACAATATCCCAATTGTGATAGTATTGCTGTTATTACTTCAATAATAATATAGTTATGGTTACACTATCACAATAGTTATGACAATATCCCAATTGTGATATTATTGCTGTTATTACTTCAATAATAATATAGTTATGTTTATACTATCACAATAGTAATGACAATATCCCAATTGTGATATTATTGCTGTTATTACTTCAATAATAATATAGTTATGTTTACACTATCACAATAGTAATGACAGTATCCCAATTGTGATATTATTGCTGTTATTACTTCAATAGTATTATAGTTATGGTTATACTATCACAATAGTAATGACAATATCCCAATTGTGATAGTATGGCTGTTATTACTTCAATAATAATATAGTTATTGTTATACTATCACATTAGTAATGACAATATCCCAATTGTGATATTATTGCTGTTATTACTTCAATAATAATATAGTTATGGTTATACTATCAAAATAGTAATGACAATATCCCAATTGTGATATTATTGTTGTTATTACTTCAATAATAATATAGTTATGGTTATACTATCACAACAGTTATGACAATATCACAATTGTGATATTATTGCTGTTATTACTTCAATAATAATATTGTTATGGTTATACTATCACAATAGTAATGACAATATCCCAATTGTGATATTATTGCTGTTATTACTTCAATAATAATATAGTTATGGTTACACTATCACAATAGTTATGACAATATCCCAATTGTGATATTATTGCTGTTATTACTTCAATAATAATATAGTTATGTTTATACTATCACAATAGTAATGACAATATCCCAATTGTGATATTATTGCTGTTATTACTTCAATACTAATATAGTTATGGTTACACTATCACAATAGTAATGACAATATCCCAATTGTGATATTATTGCTGTTATTACTTCAATAATAATATAGTTATGGTTATACATCACAGTAGTAATGTTAATATCCCAATTGTGATAGTATTGCTGTTATTACTTCAATAATAATATAGTTATGGTTATACTATCACAATAGTAATGACAATATCCCAATTGTGATATTATTGCTGTTATTACTTCAATAACAATATAGTTATGGTTATACTATCACAATAGTAATGACAATATCCCAATTGTGATATTATTGCTGTTATTATTTCAATAATAATATAGTTATGGTTACACAATCACAATAGTAATGACAATATCCCAATTGTGATATTATTGCTGCTATTATTTCAATAATAATATAGTTATGGTTATACTATAACAATAGTAATGACAATATCCCAATTGTGATAGTATTTCTGTTATTACTTCAATAATAATATAGTTATGGTTATACATCACAGTAGTAATGACAATATCCCAATTGTGATAGTATTGCTGTTATTACTTCAATAATAATATAGTTATGGTTATACTATCACAATAGTAATGACAATATCCCAAATGTGATATTATTGCTGTTATTACTTCAATAATAATATAGTTATGGTTATACTATCACAATAGTAATGACAATATCCCAATAGTGATAGTATTGTTGTTATTACTTCAATAATAATATAGTTATGGTTATACTATCACAATAGTAATGACAATATCCCAATTGTGATATTATTGCTGTTATTACTTCAATAATAATATAGATATGGTTATGCTATCACAATAGTTATGACAAAATCCCAATTGTGATATTATTGCTGTTATTACTTCAATAATAAAATAGTTATGGTTATACTATCACAATAGTAATGACAATATCCCAATTGTGATATTATTGCTGTTATTACTTCAATAATAATAAACTTATGGTTATACTATAACAATAGTAATGACAATATCCCAATTGTGATAGTATTGCTGTTATTACTTCAATAATAATATAGTTATGGTTACACTATCACAATAGTTATGACAAAATCCCAATTGTGATATTATTGCTGTTATTACTTCAATAATAACATAGTTAGGGTTATACTATCACAATAGTAATGACAATATCCCAATTGTGATATTATTGCTGTTATTACTTCAATAATAATATAGTTATGTTTATACTGTCACAATAGTAATGACAATATCCCAATTGTGATATTATTGCTGTTATTACTTCAATACTAATATAGTTATGGTTACACTATCACAATAGTAATGACAATATCCCAATTGTGATATTATTGCTGTTATTACTTCAATAATAATATAGTTATGGTTATACATCACAGTAGTAATGTTAATATCCCAATTGTGATAGTATTGCTGTTATTACTTCAATAATAATATAGTTATGGTTATACTATCACAATAGTAATGACAATATCCCAATTGTGATATTATTGCTGTTATTACTTCAATAACAATATAGTTATGGTTATACTATCACAATAGTAATGACAATATCCCAATTGTGATATTATTGCTGTTATTATTTCAATAATAATATAGTTATGGTTACACAATCACAATAGTAATGACAATATCCCAATTGTGATATTATTGCTGTTATTATTTCAATAATAATATAGTTATGGTTATTCTATAACAATAGTAATGACAATATCCCAATTGTGATATTATTGCTGTTATTATTTCAATAATAATATAGTTATGGTTATACTATAACAATAGTAATGACAATATCCCAATTGTGATAGTATTGCTGTTATTACTTCAATAATAATATAGTTATGGTTATACATCACAGTAGTAATGACTATATCCCAATTGTGATAGTATTGCTGTTATTACTTCAATAATAATATAGATATGGTTATACTATCACAATAGTAGTGACAATATCCAAATTGTGATATTATTGCAGTTATTACTTCAATAACAATATAGTTATGGTTATATTATCACTATAGTAATGACAATATACCAATTGTGATATTATTGCTGTTATTATTTCAATAATAATATAGTTATGGTTACACTATCACAATAGTAATGACAATATCCCAATTGTGATATTATTGATGTTATTATTTCAATAATAATATAGTTATGGTTATACTATAAAAATAGTAATGACAATATCCCAATTGTTATAGTATTTCTGTTATTACTTCAATAATAATATAGTTATGGTTATACATCACAGTAGTAATGACAATATCCCAATTGTGATAGTATTGCTGTTATTACTTCAATAATAATATAGTTATGGTTATACTATCACAATAGTAATGACAATATCCCAAATGTGATATTATTGCTGTTATTACTTCAATAATAATATAGTTATGGTTATACTATCACAATAGTAATGACAATATCCCAATTGTGATAGTATTGCTGTTATTACTTCAATACTAATAATAGTTATGGTTATTCTATCACAATAGTAATGACAATATCCCAATTGTGATATTATTGCTGTTATTACTTCAATAATAATATAGTTATGGTTACACTATCAAAATAGTAATGACAATATCCCAATTGTGATATTATTGCTGTTATTACTTCAATAATAAAATAGTTATGGTTATACTATCACAATAGTTATGACAATATCACAATTGTGATATTATTGCTGTTATTACTTCAATAATAGTATTGTTATGGTTATACTATCACAATAGTAATGACAATATCCCAATTGTGATATTATTGCTGTTATTACTTCAATAATAATATAGTTATGGTTATACTATCACAATAGTAATGACAATATCCCAATTGTGATATTTTTGCTGTTATTACTTCAATAATAATATAATTATGGTTATTCTATCACAATAGTAATGACAATATCCCAATTGTGATATTATTGCTGTTATTACTTCAATAATAATATAGTTATGGTTATACTATCACAATAGTAATGACAATATCCAAATTGTGATATTATTGCTGTTATTACTTCAATAATAATATAGTTATGGTTATACTATCACAATAGTAATGACGATATCTCAATTGTGATATTATTGCTGTTATTACTTCAATAATAATATAGTTATGGTTATACTATTACAATAGTAATGACAATATCCCAATTGTGATTGTATTGGTGTTATTACTTCAATAATAATATAGTTATGGTTATACTATCACAATAGTAATGACAATATCCCAATTTTGATAGTATGGCTGTTATTATTTCAATAATAATATAGTTATGGTTATACTATCACAATAGTAATGACAATATCCCAATTGTGATAGTATGGCTGTTATTACTTTAATAATAATATAGTTATGGTTATACTAATACAATAGTAATGACAATATCCCAATTGTGATAGTATTGCTGCTATTACTTCAATAATAATATAGTTATGGTTATACTATCACAATAGTAATGACAATATCCCAATTGAGATAGTATTGCTGTTATTACGTCAATAATAATATAGTTATGACAATATTCCAATTGTGATATTATTGCTGTTATTACTTCAATAACAATATAGTTATGGTTATACTATCACAATAGTAATGACAATATTCCAATTGTGATATTATTGCTGTTATTACTTCAATAATAATATAGATATGGCTATACTATCACAATAGTAATGGCAGTATCCCAATTGTGATATTATTGCTGTTATTACTTCAATAGTATTATAGTTATGGTTATACTATCACAATAGTAATGACAATATCCCAATTGTGATAGTATTGCTGTTATTACTTCAATAATAATATAGTTATGGTTATACTATCACAATAGTAATGACAATATCCCAATTGTGATATTATTGCTGTTATTACTTCAATAATAATATAGTTATGGTTATACTATCACAATAGTAATGACAATATCCAAATTGTGATATTATTGCTGTTATTACTTCAATAATAATATAGTTATGGTTATACTATTACAATAGTAATGACAATATCCCAATTGTGATATTATTGCTGTTATTACTTCAATAATAATATAGTTATGGTTATACTATTACAATAGTAATGACAATATCCCAATTGTGATTGTATTGGTGTTATTACTTCAATAATAATATAGTTATGGTTATACTATCACAATAGTAATGACAATATCCCAATTTTGATATTATTGCTGTTATTATTTCAATAATAATATAGTTATGGTTATACTATCACAATAGTAATGACAATATCCCAATTGTGATATTATTGCTGTTATTACTTCAATAATAATATAGTTATGGTTATACTATCACAATAGTAATGACAATATCCCAATTGTGATAGTATGGCTGTTATTACTTTAATAATAATATAGTTATGGTTATACTAATACAATAGTAATGACAATATCCCAATTGTGATAGTATTGCTGCTATTACTTCAATAATAATATAGTTATGGTTATACTATCACAATAGTAATGACAATATCCCAATTGAGATAGTATTGCTGTTATTACGTCAATAATAATATAGTTATGGTTAAACTATCACAATAGTAATGACAATATCCCAATTGTGATATTATTGCTGTTATTACTTCAATAACAATATAGTTATGGTTATACTATCACAATAGTAATGACAATATTCCAATTGTGATATTATTGCTGTTATTACTTCAATAATAATATAGTTATGGCTATACTATCACAATAGTAATGACAGTATCCCAATTGTGATATTATTGCTGTTATTACTTCAATAATAATATAGTTATGGTTACACTATCACAATAGTAATGACAATATCCCAATTGTGATATTATTGCTGTTATTACTTCAATAATAAAATAGTTATGGTTATACTATCACAATAGTAATGACAATATCCCAATTGTGATATTATTGCTGTTATTACTTCAATAATAATATAGTTATGTTTATACTATCACAATAGTAATGACAATATCCCAATTGTGATATTATTGCTGTTATAACTTCAATACTAATATAGTTATGGTTACACTATCACAATAGTAATGACAATATCACAATTGTGATATTATTGCTGTTATTACTCCAATAATAATATAGTTATGGTTATACATCACAGTAGTAATGTTAATATCCCAATTGTGATAGTATTGCTGTTATTACTTCAATAATAATATAGTTATGGTTATACTATCACAATAGTAATGACAATATCCCAATTGTGATATTATTGCTGTTATTACTTCAATAACAATATATTTATTGTTATACTATCACAATAGTAATGACAATATCCCAATTGTGATATTATTGCTGTTATTATTTCAATAATAATATAGTTATGGTTACACAATCACAATAGTAATGACAATATCCCAATTGTGATATTATTGCTGTTATTATTTCAATAATAATATAGTTATGGTTATTCTATAACAATAGTAATGACAATATCCCAATTGTGATATTATTGCTGTTATTATTTCAATAATAATATAGTTATGGTTATACTATAACAATAGTAATGACAATATCCCAATTGTGATAGTATTGCTGTTATTACTTCAATAATAATATAGTTATGGTTATACATCACAGTAGTAATGACTATATCCCAATTGTGATAGTATTGCTGTTATTACTTCAATAATAATATAGATATGGTTATACTATCACAATAGTAGTGACAATATCCAAATTGTGATATTATTGCAGTTATTACTTCAATAACAATATAGTTATGGTTATATTATCACTATAGTAATGACAATATACCAATTGTGATATTATTGCTGTTATTATTTCAATAATAATATAGTTATGGTTACACTATCACAATAGTAATGACAATATCCCAATTGTGATATTATTGCTGTTATTATTTCAATAATAATATAGTTATGGTTATACTATAAAAATAGTAATGACAATATCCCAATTGTGATAGTATTTCTGTTATTACTTCAATAATAATATAGTTATGGTTATACATCACAGTAGTAATGACAATATCCCAATTGTGATAGTATTGCTGTTATTACTTCAATAATAATATAGTTATGGTTATACTATCACAATAGTAATGACAATATCCCAAATGTGATATTATTGCTGTTATTACTTAAATAATAATATAGTTATGGTTATACTATCAAAATAGTAATGACAATATCCCAATAGTGATAGTATTGCTGTTATTACTTCAATAATAATATAGTTATGGTTATACTATCACAATAGTAATGACAATATCCCAATTGTGATATTATTGCTGTTATTACTTCAATAATAATATAGTTATGGTTAAACTATCACAATAGTAATGACAATATCCCAATTGTGATAGTATTGCTGTTATTACTTCAATAACAATATAGTTATGGTTAAACTATCACAATAGTAATGACAATATCCCAATTGTGATATTATTGCTGTTATTACTTCAATAATAATAAACTTATGGTTATACTATAACAATAGTAATGACAATATCCCAATTGTGATAGTATTGCTGTTATTACTTCAATAATAATATAGTTATGGTTACACTATCACAATAGTTATGACAAAATCCCAATTGTGATATTATTGCTGTTATTACTTCAATAATAAAATAGTTATGGTTATACTATCACAATAGTAATGACAATATCCCAATTGTGATATTATTGCTGTTATTACTTCAATAATAATATAGTTATGTTTATACTATCACAATAGTAATGACAATATCCCAATTGTGATATTATTGCTGTTATAACTTCAATACTAATATAGTTATGGTTACACTATCACAATAGTAATGACAATATCCCAATTGTGATATTATTGCTGTTATTACTTCAATAATAATATAGTTATGGTTATACATCACAGTAGTAATGTTAATATCCCAATTGTGATAGTATTGCTGTTATTACTTCAATAATAATATAGTTATGGTTATACTATCACAATAGTAATGACAATATCCCAATTGTGATATTATTGCTGTTATTACTTCAATAACAATATAGTTATGGTTATACTATCACAATAGTAATGACAATATCCCAATTGTGATATTATTGCTGTTATTATTTCAATAATAATATAGTTATGGTTACACAATCACAATAGTAATGACAATATCCCAATTGTGATATTATTGCTGTTATTATTTCAATAATAATATAGTTATGGTTATTCTATAACAATAGTAATGACAAAATTCCAATTGTGATATTATTGCTGTTATTATTTCAATAATAATATAGTTATGGTTATACTATAACAATAGTAATGACAATATCCCAATTGTGATAGTATTGCTGTTATTACTTCAATAATAATATAGTTATGGTTATACATCACAGTAGTAATGACTATATCCCAATTGTGATAGTATTGCTGTTATTACTTCAATAATAATATAGATATGGTTATACTATCACAATAGTAGTGACAATATCCAAATTGTGATATTATTGCAGTTATTACTTCAATAACAATATAGTTATGGTTATATTATCACTATAGTAATGACAATATACCAATTGTGATATTATTGCTGTTATTATTTCAATAATAATATAGTTATGGTTACACTATCACAATAGTAATGACAATATCCCAATTGTGATATTATTGATGTTATTATTTCAATAATAATATAGTTATGGTTATACTATAAAAATAGTAATGACAATATCCCAATTGTTATAGTATTTCTGTTATTACTTCAATAATAATATAGTTATGGTTATACATCACAGTAGTAATGACAATATCCCAATTGTGATAGTATTGCTGTTATTACTTCAATAATAATATAGTTATGGTTATACTATCACAATAGTAATGACAATATCCCAAATGTTATATTATTGCTGTTATTACTTCAATAATAATATAGTTATGGTTATACTATCACAATAGTAATGACAATATCCCAATTGTGATAGTATTGCTGTTATTACTTCAATAATAAAATAGTTATGGTTATACTATCACAATAGTAATGACAATATCCCAATTGTGATATTATTGCTGTTATTACTTCAATAATAATATAGTTATGTTTACACTATCACAATAGTAATGACAGTATCCCAATTGTGATATTATTGCTGTTATTACTTCAATAGTATTATAGTTATGGTTATACTATCACAATAGTAATGACAATATCCCAATTGTGATAGTATTGCCGTTATTACTTCAATAATAATATAGTCATGGTTATACTATCACATTAGTAATGACAATATCCCAATTGTGATATTATTGCTGCTATTACTTCAATAATAATATAGTTATGGTTATACTATCAAAATAGTAATGACAATATCCCAATTGTGATATTATTGCTGTTATTACTTCAATAATAATATAGTTATGGTTATACTATCACAATAGTTATGACAATATCACAATTGTGATATTATTGCTGTTATAACTTCAATAATAATATTGTTATGGTTATACTATCACAATAGTAATGACAATATCCCAATTGTGATATTATTGCTGTTATTACTTCAATAATAATATTGTTATGGTTATACTATCACAATAGTAATGACAATATCCCAATTTTGATATTTTTGCTGTTATTACTTCAATAATAATATAATTATGGTTATTCTATCACAATAGTAATGACAATATCCCAATTGTGATAGTATTGCTGTTATTATTTCAATAATAATATAGTTATGGTTATACTATCACAATAGTAATGACAATATCCAAATTGTGATATTATTGCTGTTATTACTTCAATAATAATATAGTTATGGTTATACTATCACAATAGTAATGACAATATCCCAATTGTGATATTATTGCTGTTATTACTTCAATAATAATATAGTCATGGTTATACTATTACAATAGTAATGACAATATCCCAATTGTGATTGTATTGGTGTTATTACTTCAATAATAATATAGTTATGGTTATACTATCACAATAGTAATGACAATATCCCAATTGTGATATTATTGCTGTTATTATTTCAATAATAATATAGTTATGGTTATACTATCACAATAGAAATGACAATATCCCAATTGTGATATTATTGCTGTTATTACTTCAATAATAATATAGTTATGGTTATACTATCACAATAGTAATGACAATATCCCAATTGTGATAGTATGGCTGTTATTACTTTAATAATAATATAACTATGGTTATACTAATACAATAGTAATGACAATATCCCAATTGTGATAGTATTGCTGTTATTACTTCAATAATAATATAGTTATGGTTATACTATCACAATAGTAATGACAATATCCCAATTGTGATAGTATTGCTGTTATTACTTCAATAACAATATATTTATTGTTATACTATCACAATAGTAATGACAATATCCCAATTGTGATATTATTGCTGTTATTATTTCAATAATAATATAGTTATGGTTAAACAATCACAATAGTAATGACAATATCCCAATTGTGATATTATTGCTGTTATTATTTCAATAATAATATAGTTATGGTTATTCTATAACAATAGTAATGACAAAATCCCAATTGTGATATTATTGCTGTTATTATTTCAATAATAATATAGTTATGGTTATACTATAACAATAGTAATGACAATATCCCAATTGTGATAGTATTGCTGTTATTACTTCAATAATAATATAGTTATGGTTATACATCACAGTAGTAATGACTATATCCCAATTGTGATAGTATTGCTGTTATTACTTCAATAATAATATAGATATGGTTATACTATCACAATAGTAGTGACAATATCCAAATTGTGATATTATTGCAGTTATTACTTCAATAACAATATAGTTATGGTTATATTATTACTATAGTAATGACAATATACCAATTGTGATATTATTGCTGTTATTATTTCAATAATAATATAGTTATGGTTACATCTATCACAATAGTAATGACACATCCCACCAGGATATTATTGATGCTATTATTTCAATAATAATATAGCTATATTATACCATAAAAAATAGTAATGACAACATCCCAATTGTTAGTGCATTTCATATTACTCAATAATAATATAGTTATGGCCAAGTACATCACAGCAGTAATGACAATATACCAATTGTGTTATTATTGCTGTTATTATTTCAATAATAATATAGTTATGGTTATACTATCACAATAGTAATGACAATATCCAAATTGTGATATTATTGCTGTTATTACTTCAATAACAATATAGTTATGGTTATATTATCACAATAGTAATGACAATATACCAATTGTGATATTATTGCTGTTATTATTTCAATAATAATATAGTTATGGTTACACTATCACAATAGTAATGACAATATCCCAATTGTGATATTATTGCTGTTATTATTTCAATAATAATATAGTTATGGTTATAATATAAAAATAGAAATGACAATATCCCAATTGTGATAGTATTGCTGTTATTACTTCAATAATAATATAGTTATGGTTATACTATCACTATAGTAATGACAATATCCCAATTGTGATATTATTGCTGTTATTACTTCAATAATAATATAGTTATGGTTATACATCACAGTAGTAATGTTAATATCCCAATTGTGATAGTATTGCTGTTATTACTTCAATAATAATATAGTTATGGTTATACTATCACAATAGTAATGACAATATCCCAATTGTGATATTATTGCTGTTATTACTTCAATAATAATATAGTTATGGTTATACTATCACAATAGTAATGACAATATCCCAATTGTGATATTATTGCTGTTATTATTTCAATAATAATATAGTTATGGTTACACTATCACAATAGTAATGACAATATCCCAATTGTGATATTATTGCTGTTATTATTTCAATAATAATATAGTTATGGTTATACTATAACAATAGTAATGACAATATCCCAATTGTGATAGTATTGCTGTTATTACTACAATAATAATATAGTTATGGTTATACATCACAGTAGTAATGACTATATCCCAATTGTGATAGTATTGCTGTTATTACTTCAATAATAATATAGTTATGGTTATATTATCACAATAGTAATGACAATATCCAAATTGTGATATTATTGCTGTTATTACTTCAATAACAATATAGTTATGGTTATATTATCACAATAGTAATGACAATATACCAATTGTGATATTATTGCTGTTATTACTTCAATAATAATATAGTTATGGTTATACATCACAGTAGTAATGACTATATCCCAATTGTGATAGTATTGCTGTTATTACTTCAATAATAATATAGATATGGTTATACTATCACAATAGTAGTGACAATATCCAAATTGTGATATTATTGCAGTTATTACTTCAATAACAATATAGTTATGGTTATATTATCACTATAATAATGACAATATACCAATTGTGATATTATTGCTGTTATTATTTCAATAATAATATAGTTATTGTTACACTATCACAATAGTAATGACAATATCCCAATTGTGATATTATTGCTGTTATTATTTCAATAATAATATAGTTATGGTTATACTATAACAATAAGTAAATGACTAACATCCCAATTGTGATAAGTATATTTCACATACTCAAATAAATAATATAGTTATGGTTAATCACATAAAGTAAATGACAATATCCCACCACAAGATAGTACTGCTGCTTGGCCATCAATAACAATATATATGGCTGTACTATCACAATAGCAATGACAATATCCAAAATTGTGATATTATTACTGTTATTACTTCCAATAACAATATAGTTATGTATTATATCACAAATAGTAAATTTTAATAATACAACAATTCTCAGATATTATTACAAGCTATTATCTAAACAATAATATAGTTATACACTATCACAATGACAATATTCCAATTGTGATATTATTGCTGTTATTACTTCAATAATAATATAGTTATGGTTATACTATCACAATAGTAATGACAATATCCCAATTGTGATATTATTGCTGTTATTACTTCAATAATAATATAGTTATGGTTATACTATCACAATAGTAATGACAATATCCCAATTGTGATATTATTGCTGTTATTATTTCAATAATAATATAGTTATGGTTACACAATCACAATAGTAATGACAATATCCCAATTGTGATATTATTGCTGTTATTATTTCAATAATAATATAGTTATGGTTATTCTATAACAATAGTAATGACAATATCCCAATTGTGATATTATTGCTGTTATTATTTCAATAATAATATAGTTATGGTTATACTATAACAATAGTAATGACAATATCCCAATTGTGATAGTATTGCTGTTATTACTTCAATAATAATATAGTTATGGTTATACATCACAGTAGTAATGACTATATCCCAATTGTGATAGTATTGCTGTTATTACTTCAATAATAATATAGATATGGTTATACTATCACAATAGTAGTGACAATATCCAAATTGTGATATTATTGCAGTTATTACTTCAATAACAATATAGTTATGGTTATATTATCACTATAATAATGACAATATACCAATTGTGATATTATTGCTGTTATTATTTCAATAATAATATAGTTATTGTTATACTATCACAATAGTAATGACAATATCCCAATTGTGATATTATTGCTGTTATTATTTCAATAATAATATAGTTATGGTTATACTATAACAATAGTAATGACAATATCCCAATTGTGATAGTATTTCTGTTATTACTTCAATAATAATATAGTTATGGTTGTACTATCACAATAGTAATGACAATATCCAAATTGTGATATTATTGCTGTTATTACTTCAATAACAATATAGTTATGGTTATATTATCACAATAGTAATGACAATATACCAATTGTGATATTATTGCTGTTATTATTTCAATAATAATATAGTTATGGTTACACAATCACAATAGTAATGACAATATCCCAATTGTGATATTATTGCTGTTATTATTTCAATAATAATATAGTTATGGTTATACTATAAAAATAGTAATGACAATATCCCAATTGTGATAGTATTTCTGTTATTACTTCAATAATAATATAGTTATGGTTATACATCACAGTAGTAATGACAATATCCCAACTGTGATAGTATTGCTGTTATTACTTCAATAATAATATAGTTATGGTTATACATCACAGTAGTAATGACTATATCCCAATTGTGATAGTATTGCTGTTATTACTTCAATAATAATATAGTTATGGTTATACTATCACAATAGTAATGACAATATCCAAATTGTGATATTATTGCTGTTATTACTTCAATAACAATATAGTTATGGTTATATTATCACAATAGTAATGACAATATACCAATTGTGATATTATTGCTGTTATTACTTCAATAATAATATAGTTATGGTTATACATCACAGTAGTAATGACTATATCCCAATTGTGATAGTATTGCTGTTATTATTTCAATAATAATATAGATATGGTTATACTATCACAATAGTTGTGACAATATCCAAATTGTGATATTATTGCAGTTATTACTTCAATAACAATATAGTTATGGTTATATTATCACTATAGTAATGACAATATACCAATTGTGATATTATTGCTGTTATTATTTCAATAATAATATAGTTATTGTTACACTATCACAATAGTAATGACAATATCCCAATTGTGATATTATTGCTGTTATTATTTAAATAATAATGTAGTTATGGTTATACTATAACAATAGTAATGACAATATCCCAATTGTGATAGTATTTCTGTTATTACTTCAATAATAATATAGTTATGGTTATACATCACAGTAGTAATGACAATATCCCAATTGTGATAGTATTGCTGTTATTACTTCAATAATAATATAGTTATGGTTGTACTATCACAATAGTAATGACAATATCCAAATTGTGATATTATTGCTGTTATTACTTCAATAACAATATAGTTATGGTTATATTATCACAATAGTAATGACAATATACCAATTGTGATATTATTGCTGTTATTATTTCAATAATAATATAGTTATGGTTACACTATCACAATAGTAATGACAATATCCCAATTGTGATATTATTGCTGTTATTATTTCAATAATAATATAGTTATGGTTATACTATAAAAATAGTAATGACAATATCCCAATTGTGATAGTATTTCTGTTATTACTTCAATAATAATATAGTTATGGTTATACATCACAGTAGTAATGACAATATCCCAACTGTGATAGTATTGCTGTTATTACTTCAATAATAATATAGTTATGGTTATGCTATCACAATAGTAATGACAATATCCCAAATGTGATATTATTGCTGTTATTACTTTAATAATAATATAGTTATGGTTATACTATCACAATAGTAATGACAATATCCCAATTGTGATAGTATTGCTGTTATTACTTCAATAATAATATAGTTATGGTTATACTATCACAATAGTAATGACAATATCCCAATTGTGATATTATTGCTGTTATTACTTCAATAATAATATAGTTATGGTTATACTATCACAATAGTTATGACAAAATCCCAATTGTGATATTATTGCTGTTATTACTTCAATAATAAAATAGTTATGGTTATACTATCAAAATAGTAATTACAATATCCCAATTGTGATATTATTGCTGTTATTACTTCAATAATAATATAGTTATGTTTACACTATCACAATAGTAATGACAATATCCCAATTGTGATAGTATTGCTGTTATTACTTTAATAATAATATAGTTATGGTTATACTATCACTATAGTAATGACAATATCCCAATTGTGATAGTATTGCTGTTATTACTTCAATAATAATATAGTTATGGTTATTCTATCACAATAGTAATGACAATATCCCAATTGTGATATTATTGCTGTTATTTCTTCAATAACAATATAGTTATGGTTATACTATCACAATAGTAATGACAATATCCCAATTGTGATAGTATTGCTGTTATTACTTCAATAATAATATAGTTATGGTTATACTATCACAATAGTAATGACAATATCCCAATTGTGATAGTATTGCTGTTATTACTTCAATAATAATATAGTTATGGTTATACTATCACTATAGTAATGACAATATCCCAATTGTGATATTATTGCTGTTATTACTTCAATAATAATATAGTTATGGTTATACATCACAGTAGTAATGTTAATATCCCAATTGTGATAGTATTGCTGTTATTACTTCTATAATAATATAGTTATGGTTATACTATCACAATAGTAATGACAATATCCCAATTTTGATATTATTGTTGTTATTACTTCAATAACAATATAGTTATGGTTATACTATCACAATAGTAATGACAATATCCCAATTGTGATATTATTGCTGTTATTATTTCAATAATAATATAGTTATGGTTACACTATCACAATAGTAATGACAATATCCCAATTGTGATATTATTGCTGTTATTATTTCAATAATAATATAGTTATGGTTATACTATAACAATAGTAATGACAATATCCCAATTGTGATAGTATTGCTGTTATTACTTCAATAATAATATAGTTATGGTTATACATCACAGTAGTAATGACTATATCCCAATTGTGATAGTATTGCTGTTATTACTTCAATAATAATATAGTTAAGGTTATACTATCACAATAGTAATGACAATATCCAAATTGTGATATTATTGCTGTTATTACTTCAATAACAATATAGATATGGTTATATTATTACAATAGTAATGACAATATACCAATTGTGATATTATTGCTGTTATTATTTCAATAATAATATAATTATGGTTACACTATCACAATAGTAATGACAATATCCCAGTTGTGATATTATTGCTGTTATTATTTCAATAATAATATAGTTATGGTTATATTATCACAATAGTAATGACAATATCCCAATTGTGATATTATTGCTGTTATTACTTCAATAACAATATAGTTATGGTTATACTATCACAATAGTAATGACAATATCCCAATTGTGATATTATTGCTGTTATTACTTCAATAATAATATAGTTATGGTTATACTATCACAATAGTAATGACAATATCCCAATTGTGATAGTATTGCTGTTATTACTTTAATAATAATATAGTTATGGTTATACTATCAAAATTGTAATGACAATATCCCAATTGTGATAGTATTGCTGTTATTACTTCAATAATAATATAGTTATGGTTATACTATCACTATGGTAATGACAATATCCCAATTGTGATATTATTGCTGTTATTACTTCAATAATAATATAGTTATGGTTATACATCACAGTAGTAATGTTAATATCCCAATTGTGATAGTATTGCTGTTATTACTTCAATAATAATATAGTTATGGTTATACTATCACAAAAGTAATGTTAATATCCCAATTGTGATATTATTGCTGTTATTACTTCAATAACAATATAGTTATGGTTATACTATCAAAATAGTAACGACAATATCCCAATTGTGATATTATTGCTGTTATTATTTCAATAATAATATAGTTATGGTTACACTATCACAATAGTAATGACAATATCCCAATTGTGATATTATTGCTGTTATTATTTCAATAATAATATAGTTATGGTTATACTATAACAATAGTAATGACAATATCCCAATTGTGATAGTGTTGCTGTTATTACTTCAATAATAATATAGTTATGGTTATACATCACAGTAGTAATGACTATATCCCAATTGTGATAGTATTGCTGTTATTACTTCAATAATAATATAGTTATGGTTATACTATCACAATAGTAATGACAATATCCAAATTGTGATATTATTGCTGTTATTACTTCAATAACAATATAGTTATGGTTATATTATCACAATAGTAATGACAATATACCAATTGTGATATTATTGCTGTTATTATTTCAATAATAATATAGTTATGGTTACACTATCACAATAGTAATGACAATATCCCAATTGTGATATTATTGCTGTTATTATTTCAATAATAATATAGTTATGGTTATACTATAACAATAGTAATGACAATATCCCAATTGTGATAGTATTTCTGTTATTACTTCAATAATAATATAGTTATGGTTATACATCACAGTAGTAATGACAATATCTAAATTGTGATATTATTGCTGTTATTACTTCAATAACAATATAGTTATGGTTATATTATCACAATAGTAATGACAATATACCAATTGTGATAGTATTGCTGTTATTATTTCAATAATAATATAGTTATGGTTACACTATCACAATAGTAATGACAATATCCCAATTGTGATATTATTGCTATTATTATTTCAATAATAATATAGTTATGGTTATACTATAACAATAGTAATGACAATATCCCAATTGTGATAGTATTTCTGTTATTACTTCAATAATAATATAGTTATGGTTATACATCACAGTAGTAATGACAATATCCCAATTGTGATAGTATTGCTGTTATTACTTCAATAATAATATAGTTATGGTTATACTATCACAATAGTAATGACAATATCCAAATTGTGATATTATTGCTGTTATTACTTCACTAACAATATAGTTATGGTTATATTATCACAATAGTAATGACAATATACCAATTGTGATATTTATGCAAGCAACAACACGCAGACAAATATAGATATGAAAAAGGCCAAATGGATGACGTTTGTTTATTATGGGTAACCAGTGTATAAGCCTTTTTGGCACACTGTAATATTTAAATAAAAGAAATGTGGACTCTACAACCCAATGCCAGGCCTGTGACTGAGCCCATACTAGTCTCCTGAACATCAGGCTGTTAGAGCCCACATTTCAACATATAAAGCATCAGCGGTATTCCTAGAACAATTGAAAGGAATGACATGTAATCACAGCAGAGCTTGTTATGTGTAGAGTTAATTTTAAAGACAACATGATTAACTAAGCCAACATGATTAACTAAAAAGTGCCTTTCTGAATACCACGCTATCTGCTGCCAAAAACACTAAATCTAAAAGTATACTAATACCAAATGTGGGGGTATTTCGCCCCGATATATACAATTCCATACTATTCCTAAATCGAAAGTGGAAAAAGGCATGCAACATCTCTTGCAATAAAACCCCGTGAACACATCCGGTGCAAACCCTATGCTCACAATCAATTATAAATGTGGGGAAAGCATAGAGACCAGCAACCCCTTTCCAATAACGATGCACAAATCATGACTATACATCAAACATTCCTGGACGAAAAGTAGGGAGGCGGGTGGGTCAAATTAGACAAACGTCTGCCCCTTTATGCTTTCGCAAACGGAGTGCGGGATCAGCTTAGGATTCTCCCGAGGGACGCGCGCCAGTGCGCGCTGATTGGTTGATTTGATTCTCCCCACGGGAGTAATTAACACGTCCTTGCATAAATTAGCCTCCTCTAATGGGAGGCCTCCGTATGCTGTTGTCTTGCACAAAGTCCAGTATGCAAATCGGCTGTGCCAGATGTGCACACCATCATTTATGCAAGCAACAACACGGAGACAAATATAGATATGAAAAAGGCCAAATGGATGACGTTTGTTTATTATGGGTAACCAGTGTATAAGCCTTTTTGGCACACTGTAATATTTAAATTAAATAAATGTGGACTCTACAACCCAATGCCAGGCCTGTGACTGAGCCCATACTAGTCTCCTGAACATCAGGCTGTTAGAGCCCACATTTCAACATATAAAGCAGCAGCGGTATTCCTAGAACAATTGAAAGGAATGACATGTAATCACAGCAGAGCTTGTTATGTGTAGAGTTAATTTTAAAGCCAACATGATTAACTAAGCCAACATGATTAACTAAAAAGTGCCTTTCTGAATACCACGCTATCTGCTGCCAAAAACACTAAATCTAAAATTATACTAATACCAAATGTGGGGGTATTTCGCCACAGGTCACCGAACATGTGACCCCCCCACATAAACAAACCAGGCCTAACCGAAACCATTTTATCCTTTTAAGCTTTTCTGATGTACTTCCTGCCGCTCTTATCTGCGCGTCAGATTCACCCCGCAATGCTGCCGCGGTAACTGCCCCAATGCGAAAGCTGTGGCCCTTAAAGCCACCAGTTTGATATCCACAGAAACCCAGCAATCGCTTTAAAGACACATCAAATTCACTGCGTAGCATTGGAGAGCCATCCGCATAGGCAATTAAAGATGATTGTATCTGACCTCTACCTGACTGAAACTCTTTCATAAAGGAAGCAAGGTATATGGGTGAACCAGGGATGCACTCACCTCTCACCTGGAGGGACTGCGGACCCTGCCGCGTGCTACGTTTGAAACGACGGAAGGAAATTGATATTAGATCTCCTGACATTAACACGTCACCCAACTGCAAACATCCCCCTACATGACTCCTTGATCGCGGTACCATTTCTCCCACCCGCAAATAAGCCTTGAAAGCTATCACCATCATGGCACGGAGCATTATACATTTATAACGTGATGTAAACGCGGTGGGACATCAGGGACAGATCTAAGATTACGAGCACCTGCCAAGGCCTTGGCTACAATAAACACTTAGATGGGTCATCAAAACCATGAATCTTGTGAAAATAAGCAACGGCTGACAATTGATGCTGGGGCAGCTCCACTAGAATGCAGATGTGCTATAAAGAGTAACATTGTCGACACTGAAGCCGGCAGCTGCGAAGATAAATCAAGCGAAGCATTAAACAAAACAAACTTGTTCCAAGACCGTTCATAATGAGCACGTGATGACGGCGCTATAGAAGCCTGCAGTAGCTGGTTCAAAGAGTCCCTAAGCCGGCCGGTGACACCCGGTAAGGCACCCTCACTGGGTTGACATCTGCCCATGGCGCCAATTCCCGGAACCTGTCCACCTGTGAACGGGATAACTTATCAGTGAGAGTGTTAAATCGCCCTGGAATGTGGCGCCCTGCAAAATTGATATTATAATGCAGGCAAGCCAATACCAGTGGGCGAAGGAAGGCCATGATGTGTGGTATGCGTGACGTCTGGTTATTAATTACCGGAACAAGTGCTTCATTATCCGTAAAAAAGCAGACACTCTTGTTTGCCCAAGCATTACCCCAAACGTGTACGGCTGCCATGATTGGATATAATTCTAAAACAGCGGCATTGAGTGAACGCCACGCCTCTGGCCACAGGCCCCAAAACCATTCTACTCCACACAAAGCCCCATAACCTACTCCCCCCGCAGCATCAGTGTACAGCTGAAGATAGTCACCTGTTATAAAGTCATCATCCAAGAGGAAAGATTTGCCATTGAAATGTTGCAAAAATTCTAGCCACACTTGTAGATCAAGTTTTGCCTGCCTCGTCAAGCGGATATGATAATGTGGCTTACATACGCCGATTGTCAATTCGACTAAACGGCGTAAAAATGGTCTGCCAGGTTTGATTACAGAACATGTGAATCCCAAAAACCCGAGTAGCTGTTGTAACTCCTTCAGTGTCACGTTCTGTCTGTCAAGAAAAAGTCACTAGTAATGCCCTGGCTTTATTCAACTTATCCTCTGGAAGCCTAGCCTCTTGGTTGACAGTATCTAGAATAATTCCTAGAAAAGGGATCGAGGTGGACGGGCCAACTGTTTCATCAGGTGCTAGCAGTACCCCAATTTCCTTGCAAAGGTTAACAAATGCCATCATATCCTGATTACACTTATCTGCTGAATCAGACACAATTAGGAAATCATCGATCACGTGAATCATTGCTGTCACACCCAGTTTGATCTTTGCCACCCACTCTAGAGCCGTACTGAAACAATCAAGAAATGGCACATGAACTAGAGCAGCCCATAGGCAAAACAGCATCCATAAAATACTGCCCCCTCCACCTAAAACCCAACATTGGCCTATCTGCTGGCGAGACTGGTATGATACGGAAAGCCGATTCGACATCTACTTTAGCCACGTACACAGGTTTTGGCGAATCCGTAATAACATCAATGGCATCCTGAATTGTGGCATAAGTGACAGATGATATATCCTGTGGAATGTAAACATTAACAGATGAACCTTCTGGGTGTGACAAATGGTGAATCATTGTAAATTCACCTGGGTTCTAATGGACAACACCTAGTGGGGAGATTCTGTAGTTATGACAGGATGGAGGAACGTCATAAGGCCCCAGCACCCTGCCTAATGACAGCTCTTTCGCTATCTCCTTATCTATAACTTGTGAATATTCATCAGCAGATTTTAAACTGCATACATTGACATCAAACTGGGTTGGCAAGTCAAAACAACCTATTTTAAAACCATGTGAAAACCCATGTACAAGATACTTGCGTAGGTCGCTGTCATAACCAGTCAACCTTTCATGCAAAACTGCAGGAGAAACCGGGGAGGGCAACTTACCTCCTGACCCAGGGGGTGAACCACTGGCAGCTGGTTGTCTACCTGGGAAAAGTGTGTTACTTGAGGGCCCTGGTCTACCTGGGGGGCGTGGTCTAACTGAGGGGTTTGGTCGAGCTGGTGGGCTTGTAACCGGTGGGCTACTGGACTGTGGGCGTTTCCCCATGGTTTGAAAGCACCGCACAGCGGGATGGCCACTGCCGCCACACGACTGGCACTTGTGTGCAAAGTAGCAAGAGGCTTTGTCACACCACTCCACCCCGATTGTAGACAAAGCAGGGACCGACATATGTGGACTGGGCCCTACCCTTGCTTGGAAAGGGAAAACTTGCCTGGCGTCTAACTGTCTGGGACGCTTTCAACCATAACTCCCAGTTGATGGAGTCCCAGGACCACCCCCTGAGATAACGCATGGACCTAAATGCTTCATCATAGGTCTGCCAGTCACCCCCTTCCTCAGCAACAACTCGATTAACTCTGTACCTGGTACGGTGTTAGTGTTTGGCCATGGGGTCGCCCTTGCGTTGCCCTGGCAAGCCGACAGGGGTGGCACAGTTTCGTTCGCGGCCAAGGGACGTGTCACTTCTGGGATAGGACCGTGGCCGGAAGCGGCTGCCAGCTGGGCGGCGCTGCCAAAGGCGGCTGACTCAGACGTCAATGCCGGATCTGGGCGCAGCACTGTTGGGGCCGGACGCAAAGCCTGCACCATCGAGTGTATCTCATGAAGCATCTTTTCCGATGCCGCCATCCGCCGCTCCATGTCCCGCTCCCACGCAGATTGTGGTCCGACTGGCCCGAGTGTGCCATTTACCACTGCCTGCAGATCGGCAGCGTCCTCGAAGTTCTCATGGACCGAACACTGCAATGGAGGCGTGCCCAACGCGACGGGCGGTGGCGGGTAGGCGAGCAAGACGGGCGGTGGCGGCATGCCCCCCGAAACAGACGGTGGCGGGGCGGCCAACGGGACAGCTGTGGCAGCCGTTCGCGAACGTGTCTGCCGAGTCAGCGATGCCCGACGCGCCGGTCGACCACGTCCACGTGGAGCTCGAGGCATTCTACAAATCAAATAACACCGCAGACAATCTCACAGTAGATAGAACAAGAAACGTTAGATATAGTGAATCTGATTAATGTAGACAAACACTGTCCGCAACAACGCTATCCACCCCAAACCGGAGCATTTTCAATATACCACAAAGTTACTTGTGCCACCAACCAATGTAAATTGTCAGACAAACTGCCAGTATACATACACTGCATAAGTAGATGGGTATACTTGTTGAAAACATTATGACACAATGGTTCATACACAATATAATAATCGCCTGTGGCCCTCCCACATGTATAAACATGACAACTGTCTAGCATAAAATTTACCAGCATAACTGACAAAACCTCGTCCATGTCTTGTCTGTAAGAGTCTACATAGAAGTTAGAATAGTTGCCTGTGGCCTTCCCACAAAAACGTGCATAAACACGACAACTGTATAGCATAAAGTCTACTGGCATAACCAACAAAACTGTCATGTCTCATCCGTAAAAGTCTAAACACAATGTAGAATAGTTGCTCGTGGCCGTCATAACTAACAAAAATCCATCCACTCTTGGTATGTAAGTCTACACACAATTTAGAATAGTTGCCGGTGGCCCTCCCACCAAAACGTATATAAATACGACAACTGGATAGCATAAAGTTTACCGGCCTAACAAACAGATATCCTTCCAGGATATGTCAGTCAGAGTCTACACACAATTTAGAATAGTTGCCTGTGGCCCTTCCACAAAAACGTGCCTAAACACGACAACTGTATAGCATAAAGTTGACCGGCTAACAAAATCCCTGCCATGTCATGCCTGTAAGAGTCAACACACAAATTTAGAATAGTTGCCTGTGGCCCTCCCACATAAACGTGTATAAACACGACAACTGTATAGCATAAAGTTGAACAGCTAACAAAAGTCCTGCCATGTAATGCCTGTAAGTATTCAATGTTGACATATTATCGCTCAAAAACAACAGAATTTATTCCCGCTGTTATACCAGATCTACAAGTACTCATTGCGTAAAAACTCAACCGAAAATGTGCATCCGAATGCCATGACAATGCACCACGCCATCCTCGATGTTGGACATTAACATTTTTACTCGATGACGCGCCCCGTGAAATTAACCAAATATTGCTCCCACTGCGTGAATAATGGCACCCCGCATACTACGGTAAAACCTATAATTCCCAATGTCTGGGAAATGGACTCCGTCCCTGCGGAAAACAGGCCGAATACTGTTCCACAGGCGTTTATGCCGCCAGAAAGAAATTCCGTCAGTGTTGGAACAAAACGCATCAAGGTACTGATTGATCTGGACAACCCGCTCCGCTCCTACCGCGTAACTCGAGTTCCGCCATCTTTGCCGACGACAAACCTGACACACAACAACGCGGCGTACGCCCGTACCGAGCAATCTCACAGCGAGACGTTGGATGTCAATCGCAACCATGTTTGGGTTCGGGTAAGATCTCCCATCGAGATCATTACCACCCAAGTGGATCACGATGACATCCGCCCGACAAGAAACTATCCGCGCCATCATGTCCGGCGCCAGGAACGTCTCCAGGGTCGCCCCACGATGACCTAGAGACTGGACATCGCACGGGCGGCCCTGAACTTCGAATCCGGCAAACAGATCTGCCGATTCTACGAACGTACGCAGCCATGAAACATGACTATGACCGATACACAGAACAGAAATCGGGGAACACGCCGACGACATGATAGGGCCGACGACGAATTCAAACTACGAGATGACAAAATGGCGGAACCCGAATCGTGATAATTAAACGCAAATCAAATATAACGAAAATACTCAGCTCAATCCAGCTGAGAGACGTCCAAATCACCCCGATGCAGCGACGAATCGTAGCTGAACGAACGGACGAGAAGAAACAGATGATCGTGCAAAATATAAGAACCAATACAAACTCGTATCAAATTAGACAAACGTCTGCCCCTTTATGCTTTCGTAAACGGAGTTTGGGATCAGCTTAGGATTCTCCCGAGGTACGCGCGCCAGTGCGCGCTGATTGGGTGATTTGATTCTCCCCACGGGAGTAATTAACACGTCCTTGCATAAATTAGCCTCCTCTAATGGGAGGCCTCCGTGTGCTGTTGTCTTGCACAAAGTCCAGTATGCAAATCGGCTGTGCCAGATGTGCACACCATCATTATTGCTGTTATTATTTCAATAGTAATATAGTTATGGTTACACTATCACAATAGTAATGACAATATCCCAATTGTGATATTATTGCTGTTATTATTTCAATAATAATATAGTTATGGTTATACTATAACAATAGTAATGACAATATCCCAATTGTGATAGTATTTCTGTTATTACTTCAATAATAATATAGTTATGGTTATACATCACAGTAGTAATGACAATATCCCAATTGTGATAGTATTGCTGTTATTACTTCAATAATAATATAGTTATGGTTATACTATCACAATAGTAATGACAATATCCAAATTGTGATATTATTGCTGTTATTACTTCAATAACCATATAGTTATGGTTATATTATCACAATAGTAATGACAATATACCAATTGTGATATTATTGCTGTTATTATTTCAATAATAATATAGTTATGGTTACACTATCACAATAGTAATGACAATATCCCAATTGTGATATTATTGCTGTTATTATTTCAATAATAATATATTTATGGTTATACTATAACAATAGTAATGACAATATCCCAATTGTGATAGTATTGCTGTTATTACTTCAATAATAATATTGTTATGGTTATACTATCACAATAGTAATGACAATATCCCAATTGTGATAGTATTGCTGTTATTATTTCAATAATAATATAGTTTTGGTAACACTATCACAATAGTAATGACAATATCCCACTTGTCATAGTATTGCTGTTATTACTTCAATAATAATATAGTTATGGTTATACTATCACAATAGTAATGACAATATCACAATTGCGATATTATTGCTGTTATTACTTCAATAATAATATAGTTATGGTTATACTATCACAATAGTAATGACAATATCCCAATTGTGATATTATTGCTGTTATTATTTCAATAATAATATAGTTATGGTTACACTATCACAATAGTAATGACAATATCCCAATTGTGATATTATTGCTGTTATTATTTCAATAATATTATAGTTATGGTTATACTATAACAATAGTAATGACAATATCCCAATTGTGATAGTATTGCTGTTATTACTTCAATAATAATATAGTTATGGTTATACATCACAGTAGTAATGACTATATCCCAATTGTGATAGTATTGCTGTTATTACTTCAATAATAATATAGTTATGGTTATACTATCACAATAGTAATGACAATATCCAAATTGTGAGATTATTGCTGTTATTACTTCAATAACAATATAGTTATGGTTATATTATCACAATAGTAATGACAATATACCAATTGTGATATTATTGCTGTTATTATTTCAATAATAATATAGTTATGGTTACACTATCACAATAGTAATGACAATATCCCAATTGTGATATTATTGCTGTTATTATTTCAATAATAATATAGTTATGGTTATACTATAACAATAGTAATGACAATATCCCAATTGTGATAGTATTTCTGTTATTACTTCAATAATAATATAGTTATGGTTATACATCACAGTAGTAATGACAATATCCCAATTGTGATAGTATTGCTGTTATTACTTCAATAATAATATAGTTATGGTTATACTATCACAATAGTTATGGCAATATCCAAATTGTGATATTATTGCTGTTATTACTTCAATAACAATATAGTTATGGTTATATTATCACAATAGTAATGACAATATACCAATTGTGATATTATTGCTGTTATTATTTCAATAATAATATAGTTATGGTTACACTATCACAATAGTAATGACAATATCCCAATTGTGATATTATTGCTGTTATTATTTCAATAATAATATAGTTATGGTTATACTATAACAATAGTAATGACAATATCCCAATTGTGATAGCATTGCTGTTATTACTTCAATAATAATATTGTTATGGTTATACTATCACAATAGTAATGACAATATCCCAATTGTGATAGTATTGCTGTTATTATTTCAATAATAATATAGTTTTGGTTACACTATCACAATAGTATTGACAATATCCCACTTGTGATAGTATTGCTGTTATTACTTCAATAATAATACAGTTATGGTTATACCATCACAATAGTAATGACAATATCACAATTGCGATATTATTGCTGTCATTACTTCAATAATAATATAGTTATGGTTATACTATCACAATAGTAATGACAATATCCCAATTGTGATATTATTGATGTTATTACTTCAATAATAATATTGTTATGGTTACACTATCACAATAGTAATGGCAATATCCCAATTGTGTTATTATTGCTGTTATTACTTCAATAATAATATAGTTATGGTTATACTATCACAATAGTAATGACAATATCCCAATTGTGATATTATTGCTGTTATTACTTCAATAATAATATAGTTATGGTTATCCTATCACAATAGTAATGACAATATCCCAATTGTGATAGTATTGCTGTTATTACTTCAATAATAATATAGTTATGGTTATACTATCACAATAGTAATGACAATATCCCAATTGTGATATTATTGCTGTTATTACTTCAATAATAATATAGTTATGGTTATACTATCACAATAGTAATGACAATATCCCAATTGTGATATTATTGCTGTTTTTACTTCAATAATAATATAGTTATTGTTATACTATCACAATAGTAATGACAATATCCCAATTGTGATATTATTGCTGTTATTACTTCAATAATAATATAGTTATGGTTATACTATCACTATAGTAATGACAATATCCCAATTGTTATAGTATTGCTGTTATTACTTCAATAATAATATAGTTATGGTTATACTCTCACAATAGTAATGACAATATCCCAATTGTGATATTATTGCTGTTATTACTTCAATAATAATATAGTTATGGTTATACTATCACAATAGTACTGACAATATCCCAATTGTGATATTATTGCTGTTATTACTTCAATAATAATGATGGTGTGCACATCTGGCACAGCCGATTTGCATACTGGACTTTGTGCAAGACAACAGCACACGGAGGCCTCCCATTAGAGGAGGCTAATTTATGCAAGGACGTGTTAATTACTCCCGTGGGGAGAATCAAATCAACCAATCAGCGCGCACTGGCGCGCGTACCTCGGGAGAATCCTAAGCTGATCCCGCACTCCGTTTGCGAAAGCATAAAGGGGCAGACGTTTGTCTAATTTGATACGAGTTTGTGTTGGTTCTTATATTTTGCACGATCATCTGTTTCTTCTCGTCCGTTCGTTCAGCTACGATTCGTCGCTGCATCGGGGTGATTTGGACGTCTCTCAGCTGGATTGAGCTGAGTATTTTCATTATATTTGATTTGCGTTTAATTATCACGATTCGGGTTCCGCCATTTTGTCATCTCGTAGTTTGAATTCGTCGTCGGCCCTATCATGTCGTCGGCGTGTTCCCCGATTTCTGTTCTGTGTATCGGTCATAGTCATGTTTCATGGCTGCGTACGTTCGTAGAATCGGCAGATCTGTTTGCCGGATTCGAAGTTCAGGGCCGCCCGTGCGATGTCCAGTTTCTAGGTCATCGTGGGGCGACCCTGGAGACGTTCCTGGCGCCGGCCATGATGGCGCGGATAATTTCGTGTCGGGCGGATGTCATCGTGATCCACTTGGGTGGTAATGATCTCGATGGGAGATCTTACCCGAACCCAATCATGGTTGCGATTGACATCCAACGTCTCGTTGTGAGATTGCTCGGTACGGGCGTACGCCGCGTTGTTGTGTGTCAGGTTTGTCGTCGGCAAAGATGGCGGAACTCGAGTTACGCGGTAGGAGCGGAGCGGGTTGTCCAGATCAATCAGTACCTTGATGCGTTTTGTTCCAACACTGACGGAATTTCTTTCTGGCGGCATAAACGCCTGTGGAACAGTATTCGGCCTGTTTTCCGCAGGGACGGAGTCCATTTCTCAGACATTGGGAATTATAGGTTTTACCGTAGTATGCGGGGTGCCATTATTCACGCAGTGGGAGCAATATTTGGTTAATTTCACGGGGCGCGTCATCGAGTAAAAATGTTAATGTCCAACATCGAGGATGGCGTGGTGCATTGTCATGGCATTCGGATGCACATTTTCGGTTGAGTTTTTACGCAATGAGTACTTGTAGATCTGGTATAACCGCGGGGATAAATTCTGTTGTTTTTGAGCGATAATATGTCAACATTGAATGCTTACAGGCATTACATGGCAGGACTTTTGTTAGCTGTTCAACTTTATGCTATACAGTTGTCGTGTTTATACACGTTTTTGTGGAAGGGCCACAGGCAACTATTCTAAATTGTGTGTAGACTCTGACTGACATATCCTGGAAGGATATCTGTTTGTTAGGCCGGTAAACTTTATGCTATACAGTTGTCGTATTTATATTCGTTTTGGTGGGAGGGCCACCGGCAACTATTCTAAATTGTGTGTAGACTTACATACCAAGAGTGGATGGATTTTTGTTAGTTATGACGGCCACGAGGTACTATTCTACATTGTGTTTAGACTTTTACGGAGGGAGGGCCACAGGCAACTATTCTAAATTTGTGTGTTGACTCTTACAGGCATGACATGGCTGGGATTTTGTTAGCCGGTCAACTTTATGCTATACAGTTGTCGTGCTTAGGCACGTTTTTGTGGAAGGGCCACAGGCAACTATTCTAAATTGTGTGTAGACTCTGACTGACATATCCTGGAAGGATATCTGTTTGTTAGGCCGGTAAACTTTATGCTATACAGTTGTCGTATTTATATACGTTTTGGTGGGAGGGCCACCGGCAACTATTCTAAATTGTGTGTAGACTTACATACCAAGAGTGGATGGATTTTTGTTAGTTATGACGGCCACGAGCAACTATTCTACATTGTGTTTAGACTTTTACGGATGAGACATGACAGTTTTGTTGGTTATGCCAGTAGACTTTATGCTATACAGTTGTCGTGTTTATGCACGTTTTTGTGGGAAGGCCACAGGCAACTATTCTAACTTCTATGTAGACTCTTACAGACAAGACATGGACGAGGTTTTGTCAGTTATGCTGGTAAATTTTATGCTAGACAGTTGTCATGTTTATACATGTGGGAGGGCCACAGGCGATTATTATATTGTGTATGAACCATTGTGTCATAATGTTTTCAACAAGTATACCCATCTACTTATGCAGTGTATGTATACTGGCAGTTTGTCTGACAATTTACATTGGTTGGTGGCACAAGTAACTTTGTGGTATATTGAAAATGCTCCGGTTTGGGGTGGATAGCGTTGTTGCGGACAGTGTTTGTCTACATTAATCAGATTCACTATATCTAACGTTTCTTGTTCTATCTACTGTGAGATTGTCTGCGGTGTTATTTGATTTGTAGAGTGCCTCGAGCTACACGTGGACGTGGTCGACCGGCGCGTCGGGCATCGCTGACTCGGCAGACACGTTCGCGAACGGCTGCCACAGCTGTCCCGTTGGCCGCCCCGCCACCGCCTGTTTCGGGGGGCGTGCCGCCACCGCCCGTCTTGCTCGCCTACCCGCCACCACTCGACGCGTTGGGCACGCCTCCATTGCAGTGTTCGGTCCATGGGAACTTCGAGGACGCTGCCGATCTGCAGGCAGTGGTAAATGGCACACTCGGGCCAGTCGGACCACAATCTGCGTGGGAGCGGGACATGGAGCGGCGTATGGCGGCATCGGAAAAGATGCTTCATGAGATACACTCGATGGTGCAGGCTTTGCGTCCGGCCCCAACAGTGCTGCGCCCAGATCCGGCATTGACGTCTGAGTCAGCCGCCTTTGGCAGCGCCGCCCAGCTGGCAGCCGCTTCCGGCCACGGTCCTATCCCAGAAGTGACACGTCCCTTGGCCGCGAACGAAACTGTGCCACCCCTGTCGGCTTGCCAGGGCAACGCAAGGGCGACCCCATGGCCAAACACTAACACCGTACCAGGTACAGAGTTAATCGAGTTGTTGCTGAGGAAGGGGGTGACTGGCAGACCTATGATGAAGCATTTAGGTCCCTGCGTTATCTCAGGGGGTGGTCCTGGGACTCCATCAACTGGGAGTTATGGTTGAAAGCGTCCCAGACAGTTAGACGCCAGGCAAGTTTTCCCTTTCCAAGCAAGGGTAGGGCCCAGTCCACATATGTCGGTCCCTGCTTTGTCTACAATCGGGGGGAGTGGTGTGACAAAGCCTCTTGCTACTTTGCACACAAGTGCCAGTCGTGTGGCGGCAGTGGCCATCCCGCTGTGCGGTGCTTTCAAACCATGGGGAAACGCTCACAGTCCAGTAGCCCTCCGGTTACAAGCCCACCAGCTCGAACAAACCCCTCAGTTAGACCAGGCCCCCCAGGTAGACCAGGGCCCTCACGTAACACACTTTTCCCAGGTAGACAACCAGCTGCCAGTGGTTCACCCCCTGGGTCAGGAGGTAAGTTGCCCTCCCCGGTTTCTCCTGCAGTTTTGCATGAAAGGTTGACTGGTTATGACAGCGACCTACGCAAGTATCTTGTACATGGGTTTTCACATGGTTTTAAAATAGGTTGTTTTGACTTGCCAACCCAGTTTGATGTCAATGTATGCAGTTTAAAATCTGCTGATGAATATTCACAAGTTATAGATAAGGAGATAGCGAAAGAGCTGTCATTAGGCAGGGTGCTGGGGCCTTATGACGTTCCTCCATCCTGTCATAACTACAGAATCTCCCCACTAGGTGTTGTCCATAAGAACCCAGGTGAATTTACAATGATTCACCATTTGTCACACCCAGAAGGTTCATCTGTTAATGTTTACATTCCACAGGATATATCATCTGTCACTTTTGCCACAATTCAGGATGCCATTGATGTTATTACAGATTCGCCAAAACCTGTGTACGTGGCTAAAGTAGATGTCGAATCGGCTTTCCGTATTATACCAGTCTCGCCAGCAGATAGGCCAATGTTGGGTTTTAGGTGGAGGGGGCAGTATTTTATGGATGCTGTTTTGCCTATGGGCTGCTCTAGTTCATGTGCCATTTCTTGATTGTTTCAGTACGGCTCTAGAGTGGGTGGCAAAGGTCAAACTGGGTGTGACAGCAATGATTCACGTGATCGATGATTTCATAATTGTGTCTGATTCAGCAGATAAGTGTAATCAGGATCTGATGGCATTTGTTAACCTTTGCAAGGAAATTGGGGTACTGCTAGCACCTGATGAAATAGTTGGCCCGTCCACCTCGATCCCTTTTCTAGGAATTATTCTAGATACTGTCAACCAAGAGGCTAGGCTTCCAGAGGATAAGTTGGATAAAGCCAGGGCATTACTAGTGACTTTTTCTTGACAGACAGAACGTGACACTGAAGGAGTTACAACAGCTACTCTGGTTTTGGGGATTCACATGTTCTGTAATCAAACCTGGCAGAAAATTTTTACGCCGTTTAACCGATTTGACAATCGGCGTATGTAAGCCACATTATCATATCCGCTTGACGAGGCAGGCAAAACTTGATCTACAAGTGTGGCTAGAATTTTTGCAACATTTCAAGGGCAAATCTTTCCTCTTGGATGATGACTTCATAACAGGTGACTATCTTCAGCTGTACACTGATGCTGCGGGAGTAGTAGGTTATGGGGCTTTGTGTGGAGTAGAATGGTTTTGGGGCCTGTGGCCAGAGGCGTGGCGTTCACTCAATGCCGCTGTTTTAGAATTATATCCAATCGCAGTTGGGTGACGTGTTAATGTCAGGAGATCTAATATCAATTTCCTTCCGTCGTTTCAAACATAGCACGCGGCAGGGTCCGCAGTCCCTCCAGGTGAGAGGTGAGTGCATCCCTGGTTCACCCATATACCTTGCTTCCTTTATGAGAGAGTTTCAGTCAGGTAGAGGTCAGATACAATCATCTTTAATTGCCTATGCGGATGGCTCTCCAATGCTACGCAGTGAATTTGATGTGTCTTTAAAGCGATTGCTGGGTTTCTGTGGATATCAGACTAGTGGCTTTAAGGGCCACAGCTTCCGCATTGGGGCAGTTACCGCGGCAGCATTGCGGGGTGAATCTGACGCGCAGATAAGAGCGGCAGGAAGTACATCAGAATAGCTTAAAAGGATAAAATGGTTTCGGTTAGGCCTGGTTTGTTTATGTGGGGGGGTCACATGTTCGGTGACCTGTGGCGATATACCCCCACATTTGGTATTAGTATAATTTTAGATTTAATGTTTTTGGCAGCAGATAGCGTGGTATTCAGAAAGGCACTTTTTAGTTAATCATGTTGGCTTAGTTAATCATGTTGGCTTTAAAATTAACTCTACACATAACAAGCTCTGCTGTGATTACATGTCATTCCTTTCAATTGTTCTAGGAATACCGCTGCTGCTTTATATGTTGAAATGTGGGCTCTAACAGCCTGATGTTCAGGAGACTAGTATGGGCTCAGTCCCAGGCCTGGCATTGGGTTGTAGAGTCCACATTTATTTTATTTAAATATTACAGTGTGCCAAAAAGGCTTATACACTGGTTACCCATAATAAACAAACGTCATCCATTTGGCCTTTTTCATATCTATATTTGTGTCCGTGTTGTTGCTTGCATAAATGATGGTGTGCACATCTGGCACAGCCGATTTGCATACTGGACTTTGTGCAAGACAACAGCACACGGAGGCCTCCCATTAGAGCAGGCTAATTTATGCAAGGACGTGTTAATTACTCCCGTGGGGAGAATCAAATCAACCAATCAGCGCGCACTGGCGCGCGTACCTCGGGAGAATCCTAAGCTGATCCCGCACTCCGTTTGCGAAAGCATAAAGGGGCAGACGTTTGTCTAATTTGACCCACCCGCCTCCCTACTTTTCGTCCAGGAATGTTTGATGTATAGTCATGATTTGTGCATCGTTATTGGAAAGGGGTTGCTGGTCTCGATGCTTTCCCCACATTTATAATTGATTGTGAGCATAGGGTTTGCACCGGATGTGTTCACGGGGTTTTATTGCAAGAGATGTTGCATGCCTTTTTCCACTTTCGATTTAGGAATAGTATGGAATTGTATATATCGGCGCGAAATACCCCCACATTTGGTATTAGTATAATTTTAGATTTAGTGTTTTTGGCAGCAGATAGCGTGGTATTCAGAAAGGCACTTTTTAGTTAATCATGTTGGCTTAGTTAATCATGTTGTCTTTAAAATTAACTCTACACATAACAAGCTCTGCTGTGATTACATGTCATTCCTTTCAATTGTTCTAGGAATACCGCTGCTGCTTTATATGTTGAAATGTGGGCTCTAACAACCTGATGTTCAGGAGACTAGTATGGGCTCAGTCACAGGCCTGGCATTGGGTTGTAGAGTCCACATTTCTTTTATTTAAATATTACAGTGTGCCAAAAAGGCTTATACACTGGTTACCCGTAATAAACAAACGTCATCCATTTGGCCTTTTTCATATCTATATTTGTCTCCGTGTTGTTGCTTGCATAAATATAGTTATGGTTATACTATCGCAATAGTACTGACAATATCCCAATTGTGATATTATTGCTGTTATTACTTCAATAATAATATAGTTATGGTTACACTATCACAATAGTAATGACAATATCCCAATACTCCATCAAGTATGCGTCCTTTCTCTTTTGTCCTTTGAAATCGTGCTTGAAAATTAGGTTAACGACATTTTTCTTTGTATACTGCAAGCATGTCAAAATCTCCGCAGTTTGTATGCGTGGTGATGTATGTGGTGTCTTTTTGTTTTGTCTCCTCCCTGACGTGCCTATTCTCTAGCTTGTATATTTGAACTTGACAGGGTAATACATGTGATAGCCCGATAGCACCTTCTCTCAAAAACATTAAGAGACGTTGTCTTTTATGAATGAATGAAAGTTTACTCGACGAAAACAACATAATACAATTGCAAATTACGGTTAGCTGCTGCTGCTGTTGAATGAGATAGCTGAAGTCACGCGACATAAAAGGCGCTACGCCCTTGTCGAATTAAAACACATAGTTGTTACAAAATATAAGTTAATGTACAGAGTAACAGTCGCTGTCACACGTCATGTATATGTGATGACGATTTGATGATCGCTTTTACAACATAAATTGCAATGCTATTAGCAAAATAAAGACTCCATTATTAGTCGGACTGATAGCTTTGTTAAAATGCCTCTGTTAGAAACGTGTCTAAGTTGGCAAGTTCCAACATACATTAAACAGTTCGCGGGGTGGTTTGGTCGTCACATATATGGCGGGGTCGTTTGGTCGTCACCACATATCGCGGGGTCGTTTGGTCATCACCATATATCGCGGGGTCGTTTGGTCGTCAGACATATGGCGGAGTCATTTGGTCGTCACCACATATCGCGGGGTCGTTTGGTCATCACACATATGGAGGGATCGTTTGGTCATCACACATATGGCGGAGTCGTTTGTTCGTCACCACATATCGCGAGGTCGATTGGTCGTCACACATATGGAGGGATCGTTTGGTCGTTACACATATGGCGGGGTCGTTTGGTTATCACCACATATAGCGGGGTCGTTTGGTCGTCACACATATGGCGGGGTCGTGTGGTCGTCACCACATATCGCGGGGTGGATTGGTCATCACCACATATGGCGGAGTCGTTTGGTCGTCACCACATATGGCGGGGTCGTTTGGTCGTCACACATATGGCGGGGTCGTTTGGTCGTCACCACATATCGCTGGGTCGTTTGGTCGTCACACATATGGCGGGGTCTTTTGGTCGCTACCACATATGGCGGGGTCGTTTGGTCGTCACCACATATCGCGGGGTCGTTTGGTCGTCACACATATGGCGGGGTCGTTTGGTCGCTACCACATATGGCGGGGTCGTTTGGTCGTCACACATATGGCGGGGTCGTTTGGTCGTCACCACAAATCGCGGGGTGGATTGGTCGTCATCACATATCACGGGGTGGATTGGTCGTCACCACTTATCGCGGGGTGGATTGGTCGTCATCACATATCGCGGGGTGGATTGGTCGTCACCACTTATCGCGGGGTGGATTGGTCGTCACCACCTATCGCTGGTTGGATTGGTCGTCATCACATATCGCGGGGCCGTTTGGTCGTCACCACATATCGCGGGGTCGTTTGGTCGTCACCACATATGGCGGGGTCGTTTGGTCGTCACCACATATCGCGGGGTCGTTTGGTTGTCACCCCATATCACGGGGTCGTTTGGTCGTCACCACATATCGCGGGGTCGTTTGGTCATCACCACATATCGCGGGGTCGTTTGGTCGTCACCACATATCGCGGGGAGGATTGGTCGTCACCACTTATCGCGCGTAAAATAAATTGCTATGTTGGCGCCACCTCGTTAGTGTTTTGTGAATTGATGTTAATATATTAAAAATGCACACCACGTACGGTTATGGCGGGTCGGCTTGAATCAATGCTGAACGGGTAACGTGTCTGGACTTTGTGAACTGTCGAAACTATCACACCAAAGTCTGCTCATGCTAAGTTGCTAAGAATATGCGTTCGTTTACATCAAATGACATTGTCATTACAGGGTCGATGCTGATTTCTTTCACGGTCGGCTGTTCTCGGACAATGGGACTTCTCTATATCGATATTATGGAAGAATTCAACGCCTCGGCCGGGACTGTTGCGTGGATATTCGGAGCTCAAATGGCCGTTTCTGTGTTCAGTAGGTAGAGATGATATATATATATATATATATATATGTATAATTTGTGTGTGTTTATGTGTGTGTGTGTGTGTGTGTGTGTGTGTGTGTGTGTGTGTGTGTGTGTGTGTGTGTGTGTGTGTGTGTGTGTGTGTGTGTGTGTGTGTGCGTGTTTGTATGTGTGTATGTATGTGTGTGTGTGTATGTATGTATATATGTATGTATGTATATATGTATGTATGTATGTATGTATGTATGTATGTATGTATGTATGTATGTATGCATGTATGTATGCATGCATGCATGTATGTATGTATATATGTATGTATGTATGTATGTATGTATGTATGCACGTATGCACGTATGTATGTATGTACGTATGCACGTATGCACGTATGCACGTATGCACGTATGCACGTTTGCACGTATGCATGTATGCATGCATGCAAGCATGCATGCATGAATATGTGCATGTGTGCATGTGCGCATGTGTACATGTGTACGTATGTATATGTATGTATGTATGCATGTATACATATGGCTTATGCTTATGTACATTTACACGCTCGGACACGTGTACGCCCGTGTATTCTGATGCGTATGTATTCGTGTAGTTTAAGTGTGTTCTATGTACGTTCGTGTTTCCGTATGCCCCTCTCTATAGGTCCGTTGGTCGGCATTTTGGAACCCCGCTACGGAGCGAGGGTGGTGGTCGCCGTCGGCTCGATTCTGTCCACCGTCTGTCTCGTAGTCGCGTCACTAGCGCCAAACATATATTGCGTCATCGCCTTCGGTGGGATGATTAACGGTAGGTGGCGCTGTAAAGGTATGTTCTTATATAACTCAGTGGAACAATTCAAAGCGCTTTACTCTTCACCCACAAGGAAATCTGTTAATTTGCTCAACGTCTCGACGTTTCTATGACAATTTCAGCCACTGTGCAATTATTATGAAAAAAATTATTCGGTTTCATATACCCACTATTGTCTTCCGCCACGAACTAATGCACATAGCCGAGTGAACATAGGTAACACGTAGTGAACATAATTACTTCAACTTCGAAACGGAAGTAAAATGACCTAAACCTTGACTATGTTCGTTTTCCGACTACGCTTCCGCGCTACACAAACTTCTCTGTTGACAAAAACAATTCCAGATGGTGCAATCACTGCCAATATTGGCACATTTCATCAGACTCGTCACCACCGCGACAGCGTTTACTAATCAGAGTAAGTGTTGACGTGTTTAGTTCCTTTTGGGTGCCAGAATTTCAACAAAATATACGTCGAAATGTATGAACACTCAACATGGCTGGCATCGATTTATTATATCAAAGCACTTACGTAAAGAGCTCTTTTGGCTATAGTTTGACGGAGCTTGTCGTTTGCAGCATGTCACGTGATGGACAGGTCAGATTTTAACGTTTCATTTCACTTAATTGCTAACATTATTTCGTGTTTGATTAAGTCAATTTGGCGGGATGTATCTTTAACACGTTTACATAATTTTGTTACCATCCTTGCATTAATACATATTAATAAACGATGAACATAATGTCGATTTAAATGTTTTTTTATTTCTGTTAAGTGTTGTTAACTATACTTTTTGAATAGTGTTAACTATTGTTGTCAGCTATTGTTAACTGTTGTTAACTATCGTCTTATGTTGCTAAATCTGGTTAATGGTAACGAAGACGTTTGTTTACAGGAGTGGGATTGATATTGATGCTTTGTTCCGGGTTCGGCATCATCCAGCAATATTTCAGGAGTCACAGGGCCCTGGCCATCGGCATCACTGTCTCCGGCTCTAGTCTCGCACAACTCACTCTTCCCGTTATTGTCGGCTACTGGCTCAAGAGGTAATGTGTAACAGTACTCCCATGTAGGGTACAATCACCCACGTAGGGGAGAACTTGCAACATAGGGTACAATCTCCACCACATTTGGCACAGCCTGCTGTATTGGGCACAGCCTGCTGTATTGGGCACAACCTGCTGTATTGGGAACAGCCTGCTGTATTGGGCATAATTTGCTGTATTGGGCACAATCTACTGTATTGGGCACAGCCTGCTGTATTGGGCACAGCCTGCTGTATTGGGCACAGCCTGCCAAAACGGGCAAGTTTCTGTAAGGTGCAACTGTTCCCGGTTTGTTCGGATATTATATTTATCCAGCTGAGATTGAATCACTACTAATAATGTTGCAATGTCTACGATGTAAAACTGTCTGTCAGCCTTTGAAAATTGAACTACGTTTATTTCTCTTTTATTATCAGCTAAATATGAACACGAAGGTACATTCACTGAAATTCCGTTCTGTTGACAAAAATCAAAACGTCATCGACACATTATCACTGTTGCTAATACATTGCCATGACGTCACTTTTACTGATGTTACATTGACGTTTCTTCTTCTTCTTCTTCTTCTTCTTCTTCTATGTGCCATGTCTGTCACATACGTTGGCGATCATGGCCTCCAAACCGCACGGTTGTTTGTAGTTTGTAGCAGTTCTGTTGTGCTCCTTCCATACCTTGTTGAGAGACTATCCATTATTTTTATTCTCTGGCGTCCTCTGGATCTTTTTCCTTCTATCTTTCCTGTTGTTACTATATGTTCTAACTTTTTCTTTCTCATGACATGGCCTATAAATCGTGCTTGTTGTATTCTAACTTTGTTGATGATCTTTTGTTTTGATTTGGTTGTCCTAAGGATGGCTTTGCAGTCCATGACACTCGCAGCATTCTTCTTAAGAACCACATTTCAGTGGCTTCTATCGTTTTTTTGTGAACTTTTGGTTATTGTTCAGGATTCACATCCATATAGCAGTATGGACTCTATAATAGCATTCAGTACACGTTTTCTCAGTTCCATTGATATATTTTTGTTTATTAAAATGTTTTTCATGTTGTGAAAAGCTGTTTTGGCTTGTGCAATTCGTCTCTTGATGTCATCGTTGCATTTACGTTACTGTTGACAATAAGTGTTTTGACGCTACAATTGCTAGCTTTGTTTTCAAGTTGCTGTTGGTTTTTACGCCACTGTTGCTAACGTGGTCTCCAGGTCACTGCTATTAATTTTCCGATGTTTGGCGCCTATTGTTGCTAATATTTGTTTGATATTCCTGCTGATAATAATATGGTGTCGACGGTAATGTAACTGTTATTATTTCGATGGCGTCTCAATATTTCAGGTTTGCTCTCCGAGGGACGTTCCTTCTGTACGCTGGCATCTTCGCTCATGGGTTGATATCTGCCGCCTTGTTCCGCCCGCGCTCATTCTACGAACGATCGAAACACGTCACAAAAGATGGAAATATCTCACATGACGGTGATCACGTTGTCATGGGGAATGGTGAAAAGGTAACGCACGGATTAATAAGTGTCACGTGATTTCCATACGTCATGGATCCGTGAAGGTCTCTCTCTGCCTCTGCGCCTCTGCGCCTTTGCGCCTCTGCGCCTCTGCGCCTCTGCGCCTCTGCGCCTCTGCGCCTCTGCGCCTCTCGCCTCTCGCCTCTCGCCTCTCCGCCTCTCCGCTGCTCTGTCTCTCTCTTTTTTTCAGTCTGTAAATCTATCTGTTTCATCCCCCCCCTCTCTCTCTCTCTCTGTCTCTCAAAACACGCACACACACTCACACACACCCACCCCCCACACACAGACAGAGAGACACACACACACACCTACACACACACACACACACACACACACACACACACACACACACACACACACACACACACACACACACACACGCACTCACTTTATATATGTTGTCACGTTATCAGTTACAAATCTCTCTCACATAATGTGTCGTGTCCATTTAATACTTGTTGTTTCTTTCTAAAGTTTTGCCTTATTATACAAAGTAGCATATCCACTAATTGGTAGCAATCTGTCCGTTCAGGTTACTTCTGTATGCCGACATCACCCAACGTTTCACGCTTGTCATATACATGTTTGCATGGTAACGACAAATATATAACAGGTTAACAATACGCATTAATGAATGGCATTGCAGTAACAATGTGACATTATACAATATTCGCTACTTTTGTTTAGGCAGACGCACATTTGGCCGGAGAAGTTGCGGACCCCCGAGAACGTGGCATAACGTCATCGAATCACTACACAATTTCAAATGCCCACAGCGTGCAGAATGTAGTAGAAGCCGTTCTGACAAACTCCAGCGGAGATAACCAACGTCGCGCGAAGTTCAAAATACGTCGACATATATCAGAACAGATCGTCAATCGATTGATTCTGAATACACGACGAGTTTCGTCCAGTCTTACTTCCCAGATGACCATGAAACAACCGAATCGGAATTAAAAGTCGACGACACCAATGTCGACGAACGGATGTTAACGAAATTTTTTGTTGCCCTCTTTCCGCGATGCCTCATTTGTAATCCCGCCTTCGTCGTTTTCCTGGTTGGGTGCTGCCCGGGGAGTTTCTTCCTTATTGACAGCATAATCCTTCTGCCGGCGATGGCGGAGGAAGCCGGCATCGATAAAGACGACATCGTCTGGCTGATGTTCCTCGTCGGCGCGTTAGAGCTGGCTTCGCGCGTCATATCCGGTTGGCTCATTGACACATGTCGGAGTCTAGCTGCGCCCTACTACACCGCCGGTGGCTGCTGCGTGCTGCTCGCTGCCGGGACTCTGCGGTGTGCCATCGTGCCTGATTACCGGAGTGTGATCATCTTGTGCTCGCTACAGGGCTGTCTTGGCGGATATCTGATCGTCGCGGTACCCATCGTGCTCGTCGAGTTAGTTGGGGCTTCGCAGTTGGCGCGCGGCTACGCAATAATAAATTCTTCCGGTGTCGTCAACGCCTTTGTTCTCCGCCTGCTAGGTACGGTTCTTCCGTTCTCTGTGGTAGGGTTTGAACTTCCCTTCTTCCTTCTGTTTTGACGGCAAATTTTCGACGTATATTTGCTCCAATCTACGAAGATTTGTGGCAAGATGTCCTAAGTCAGGGACACACTGACATATTATGCCCGACCAGACCAGACCAGACTATTCCAGATTCACTCGACTCCTGTGCATAGACTACACCGACTGACACCTATTGTGCCATACTCGACGCCGGCGTCACGTCACAACCACATACGCTTGACATATCTCTAATACATCAGACTGTCACCGACTAGCCCCGATGTAGTCGAAAGTGTTCAAGTTTACGTGACCATGTCGTCGCGCCGGCTTCAAGTATGATTCAGTCAGTGTCAGTTTGTGTAATGGATATGCTGCAGTCGGGGTGGGTCTGGTCTGGTCTGGTCTGGTCGGGTGATCAGTGCAAGTGTATCCCGGCCTCAACGGACTTCTGCTTTAGAACAATCGTCAACCTGTAGCCAATATATACCTTTTATTGACTGCCACACCGTCTTCTTAATGCTACCCGCTGTCAAAGGCGGTGCTTCGAGGTTTGGTTCAGATAAAATGACTCAACACCATGACATCTCCATAGCGATTATAATTACAGCGTTTCGAAAACAATTACAGTAAGGAATAAAACGTGCGAATAAAGGCTCCGAAAGAGCTATTGAGGGTTGGGAGGGGCGACGTAGATGAACGCGATGGATGAATGTGAGGGTCACGTGTCCAAAACAAATCCTCGCCGTAATTATATTAAAGTTGAGTAAAAAGAGAGGGCCAACGCATACGTGAGTACCCTACCGAAACTCTTGACTGGGTCAGATACATAGTTCCCCGTAGGATGTAACGCGTATGGTTATACTTCATTAAAGAACTTCCAGTTGATATAGTCATGTTGTGTGTCTGTGTTTGCTTGCAGGAATGCTTCGTGACGACACGGGCGACTACCGCGCCAGTTACTCATTACTGAGTGCGCTGTACATCATGCCTATTATTGGCTACACACTCCTCATTCCTGCCGTCCGACGATATCAACGACAGAGGACGCTCAATCGCACTGCTACCAAATCCTGCAACTGACATCTCCGTCACGTGACATATTGCCTAGCAACATGGCTCGTCAAGCTTTCAACATGGCTGACATTGGCTGAGTAAATCGTGTGAGACACATTGCGTAAAATGTCAGGAGATTGTACAAGGCGTAAAGAGATTGGCAACACAGAAGTAGTTAAATTACGCATGCGAATGAAAAGTTTCATTGGACATATAACAGGCGACGTGGTGTCAGGTAATAAATGGTACTCCACAAAAGGTATACACTTACAATGGTTGCGTAGCTACTTTATCTACATACACTAGGCCATGTTACATACCGTTTGAAAGCATATTGTATCCTCGTCAAAATGATATTTGTATTGGAGTTGTACAGTGGTGCTCTAACTGTGGAGTGCAGGTTAAACAAGGTGACCGTCAAAAGATGAATTTTCGAAATTATGCCTTTCCGCAGATAGTAGGTTAGCCAACATGTGATGTTATACTTTTAACAACATTTCTTGTTAATGGCAGGAATTCTTGCTAGATCCATCACACAAGGAATAAGAAAATAGGTGTATGTGGATGTCACCCTCGATTTTGAAGGTTATTTGAATGTCATAAACTCAAACATGTGCCAACATATTTGTATTAATTAATTGACATATTCTTGTACACACCGTTGCATAAAACCAAATATTTTATGATTTGTTCATGTGCTGTCTGTGTCATCAGGTGTTGAACTTTGAATTTACTCATAAATATATGGGATAACGTGATCTTCTCAAATGTGTTTATCGCGTACTCCAAAGTTGTTTACATACCCAAGTATTGTATGCAAGCCTGTTTGTATACATTCCTGTTGATATAATATGCAGATTATTTATAACTACACATGCACTTGGTTATTAACATGACTTGAAAGTCACATACCTTACCCAAACTGTAGCAGGACGTTGAAGATGAGAGGTGGCAATCGTAGAGTAGAACTCTACTTGCAACACAGTCGACCAACTGTCAGATGTTTTGAGGAACGAGACAATTCAATATCTCAAGGAGGAATCCAAATTTCAGGATCTGGTTGGTATACGTGGAAACAATGGAGATGTTGGACATCATCAGGGCTGGGACGATTGACAGCTATATAGAATCTTTCGCTGCAATTATACATTAGCTAACCATCTACGATCATACAAACTATGCCCTCCCGGTGGAGAACAGTCTATCTGGCAGATGTGAAGCACCCCGAGAAGACAGCACCAATGGATCATGCAGTATTCATGAAATGAAACTTTGTTTTGAAGAAAATCAAACTGCCCTTCAAACAAATTCCAGCTGAATAGCCAACTGAATTGATGTATAGATTATACAAGATGCATATTGGCATCATCAGCCTTACAAGGGACGATCAAGCCACGGATACGTTTTGTATCACATGGTCAGAACGATTACGAATGCCACAATAATCAAGATCTTCAATATGGAAGACGACGAGGAAGAGACCACGTTCAACTGCTCTGATGGTATCCGCCACGGATGAAGCATGGAAGCGTGACGCTGATGAATCAAAGAAGCTTGTCACAAAGTTCTTGGTGTGTTCAGAGGAACTGACGATGAATATGGAAACACTGACTTACAGTTGGGAGCGATGGTCACGCACGCCAAAGTGGTGGCTTTTTAACCACTGTTTTTTGGCCCCTGTCGACGGTGTTGCTTTTGTGTCAAGCGTGTGTATGTCAGCAATATCGTCGCTGACTCAATTCGGGAGCCTACATCAGAAACCGACAGAGTAACGACTTTTATTACCCATGGCAACGAAATACTCTGCTCCATTGTAAGTGTAGAACTTTTGTGGAGTGGCTTAGTTTTGAACATTCATTGTTTCATGGTGACCTTGTTTAACCTTCACTCCACACCTACTCCACCACTTGATAGCTCTCCGTCGTATCCCATATTTACGGGGAGACAATTGTCTTTCCAACGTTATACGACATTGCCATGAATATATAGATAACGTAGATATACGCAACCATTTATATTGCATAACGTTTGCGGGATGACACAATTTCGAACATTTATCATTTGACGGTGACTCTGTTTGGTCGTCGCTTCACACCGACTCCTTCAACTGTAGCTACATGTCATATGACACGTACATATAAATGTCTAGAGCTGTAGCTACATGTCATATGACACGTACATATAAATGTCTAGAGCTGTAGCTACATGTCATATGTCCTTTTGACGGGGAGAAATGTTTCCTTCAAACAGTGTATGACTCGTACATATAAATGAAATAGTTATAGGGTCATTGTAACTTTATGACTTTCGCTGTATTACAAAAAAATCGAATGTTCATCATTTCACGGTGACCTTGTTTGACCTTAGCTCTACTCGTAACATGTTAAGTAACACCACCATTTCGTACTTCCCCAATACATTTTCCATAAATATATGATTTGGCCATATTTTCGTTAAATAAAGTAGATATACGACCATTGTAATATTAAGACGATGGCGGAAGCGCACAACTTCGAAAATTCATCATATGACGCTGACCTTGTTTGACCTAGGATCCACGCTTACTGTACCACTTGGCATCTCTACGACATGCCTCGTTGGGACGGGGAGATGTAGTGCTTTCAAATGATATAACATTTGGGTGTGTGTAGGGGGGCATTTAAATCGGTTTGATAGGTGGTTCTACCGCTCGCCAAATTATCGATACACTATGACGCCTTCTTAATACTTTTGACCGTGTTAATGGAACCATCGTTAACCTAATTATGTAAACCTGTCGAGTGTCATGCTTTCTCGTGGAAATGGGTTGGTTGCTAAAAGCATAATTAATAATTAGTAAGTACCTTTATTATATTATCGACAGTTGGACGAGGGCCAAGCATGGCGTTTATGACACCTCTCAATAGGTATTTATTTATATTAACGTTCAGCTGCAGAATAACACCTTCAATTGTGGCGAACTATTTTCTCATCAATCTGGCAAATATGTACTTAGTATACGATCGATATCATATTATTGAGGCCGTGCGTGCGTGACTGCTGGCGGGCGTGCTAGCGTTCGAGCGTTCGGGCGGGCATTCGGGCGGGTGGGTAGGCGGGTCGGTGGGTAGGCGGTTGGTGGGTTGGTGGGTTGGTAGACAGGCGAGTCGGTGGGTAAGTGTGTTGGTGGGTAGGCAGTGTTGGGGGTAGGCGGGTCGGTGGGTAGGTGGGTTGGTGGGTAGGCAGTTTGGTGGGTAGGAGTGTCGGTTGGTAGGTGGGTTGGTAGATAGGCGGGTCAGTGGGTAGGTGTGGACTGGTGAGTACGCGGGTTGGTGGGTAGGCGTCTTGGTGGGTAGGCGAGTCGGTGGGTAGGCGGGTTGGTGGGTAGGCGGGTCGGTGGGTAGTCATGTTGGTTGTTAGGCGGGTTGGTGGATAGGCGCGTAGGTGGATAGGCGGGTTGGTGAGCAAGCGGTTCGATAGGCAGGCGGGTGGGTGGGTAGGCCGGCCGGCAGGCAGAAGGTCAATACGAGCCATCATGAAATTTATAAATACGACTAGATATATGGCTTGACTAAGTTTTACTGTACGAATACTTTGGCCATATATGTCCTTACGTTAGGCGTATAATGTTTAAGATAACGGCACCATAGGAAATGTAACCATAATCCTACACTATATTTTAATTAATCATTAATCCAGCGTGAGGTATAAATTGTTTGATCCAAAAGTTAATAATTTAGTAATTGTAATAATTGCGTGTGTTCAATGTATAACGATGATATTAACTGGTATCTCAGCATGAACTAAAAACCACATGTTTGAATTTAAATGTGGCCGTTTCTTAGGGAAAGGAAAGTTATTTATTATACAGGGGTCAGCAAGCCGTCAGTCATTTCAAGTTGGTCCGACTGTACAACGATCAACCACCTGGCGGCCAGTGGAGGCACCTTAAAGCAACAATCTTGAAACAGCCCTAGCTTCTGAACTGTTCACGCTATCCGTTCATATTATGTCTCTATGAATTCGAAATTTGGAGTAGCAACTTTTATGCCAAATGCAATATTTGCGCGGAGGCAGCCATTTTGAAGTTATTTGCGAACAACCGTAAAATCGTGTAATTTTCTCGCCAATTTTCTTAACTATTTCCATCCTTAGCCAATCAATTTAATTCTAAATTTCGCGTAACCTAAACTAAATAGTAAACGAAATACCGAATGCCTGCCAAGCATAAAAAAATGTAGACCTTGTCTGAGCGATATTAACATCACGCTATCTGGCGGTATATTTGTAAAACGGTCCTAATTTATGAACAATTTATCCTACATAAGCGTATGCTCTATTTAGAGATTCGAAACGAGGTGTAACAGTTATTATATTATGTATTTTGACGTTATTTGCGAGAAAAATTTTAAAATCGTGTTATTCTAATGCTAATTTCCCTCACTGTTTCCAACCATAGGCGATCAATTTAGGATTAAACATCGCCTAACCTAGATTAGTTTGCAGAAGAAACACCAGGCTCCTTCCGAACAAAATATAAATAATATAATTAATAGTATATGGGAGAAAATGACTTATTTTCCACATTAATGTGTATCATGATGTACTTGTAAGAGAACAACGGGAACCCGGCCTAATTTCTTAACCGTTCATTAGACACCAAAGTGTAATGTCTCTGTGGATTCAAAATAAGGAGTAGCAACTTTTATGTTGGATGCAGTTTGTGCGTTCATTATACACCAAAGTGTAATGTCTCTGTGGATTCAAAATAAGGAGTAGCAACTTTTATGTTGGATGCAGTTTGTGCGTTCATTATACACCAAAGTGTAATGTATCTGTGTATTTAAAATAAGGAGTAGCAACTTTTATGTTGGATGTAGTTTTGCGTTCATTATACACCAAGGTGTAATGTCTCTGTGGATTCAAAATAAGGAGTATCAACTTTTATGTTCGACGCAGTTTGTGCGTTCATTATACACCAAAGTGTAATGTCTCTGTGGATTCAAAATAAGGAGTAGCAACTTTTATGTTGGATGCAGTTTGTGCGTTCATTATACACCAAAGTGTAATGTCTCTGTGGATTCAAAATAAGGAGTAGCAACTTTTATGTTGGATGTAGTTTGTGCGTTCATTATACACCAAAGTGTAATGTCTCTGTGGATTCAAAATAAGGAGTACCAACTTTTATGTTCGACGCAGTTTGTGCGTTCATTATACACCAAAGTGTAATGTCTCTGTGGATTCAAAATAAGGAGTAGCAACTTTTATGTTGGATGTAGTTTGTGCGTTCATTATACACCAAGGTGTAATGTCTTCGTGGATTCAAAATAAGGAGTAGCAACTTTTTTGTTGGATGTAGTTTGTGCGTTCATTATACACCAAGGTGTAATGTCTCTGTGGATTTAAAATAAGGAGTAGCAACTTTTATGTTCGACGCAGTTAGTGCGTTCATTATACACCAAAGTGTAATGTCTCTGTGGATTCAAAATAAGGAGGAGCAACTTTTATGTTGCATGCAGTTTGTGCGTTCATTATACACCAAAGTGTAATGTCTCTGTGGATTCAAAATAAGGAGTAACAACTTTTATGTTCGACGCAGTTTGTGCGTTCATTATACACCAAAGTGTAATGTCTCTGTGGATTCAAAATAAGGAGTAGCAACTTTTATGTTGGATGTAGTTTGTGAGTTTATTATACACCAAAGTGTAATGTCTCTGTGGATTCAAAATAAGGAGTAGAAACTTTTATGTTCGACGCAGTTTGTGCGTTCATTATACACCAAAGTGTAATGTCTCTGTGGATTCAAAATAAGGAGTAGCAACTTTTATGTTGGATGTAGTTTGTGCGTTCATTATACACCAAAGTGTAATGTCTCTGTGGATTCAAAATAAGGAGTAGCAACTTTTATGTTCGACGCAGTTTGTGCGTTCATTATACACCAAAGTGTAATGTCTCTGTGGATTCAAAATAAGGAGTAGCAACTTTTATGTTGGATGTAGTTTGTGAGTTCATTATACACCAAAGTGTAATGTCTCTGTGGATTCAAAATAAGGAGTAGCAACTTTTATGTTCGACGCAGTTTGTGCGTTCATTATACACCAAAGTGTAATGTCTCTGTGGATTCAAAATAAGGAGTAGCAACTTTTATGTTGGATATAGTTTGTGCGTTCATTATACACCAAAGTGTAATGTCTCTGTGGATTCAAAATAAGGAGTAGCAACTTTTATGTTGGATGCAGTTTGTGCGTTCATTATACACCAAAGTGTAATGTCTCTGTGGATTCAAAATAAGGAGTAGCAACTTTTATGTTGGATGCAGTTTGTGCGTTCATTATACACCAAAGTGTAATGTCTCTGTGGATTCAAAATAAGGAGTAGCAACTTTTATGTTGGACGCAGTTTGTGCGTTCATTATACACCAAAGTGTAATGTCTCTGTGGATTCAAAATAAGGAGTACCAACTTTTATGTTCGACGCAGTTTGTGCGTTCATTATACACCAAAGTGTAATGTCTCTGTGGATTCAAAATAAGGAGTAGCAACTTTTATGTTGGATGTAGTTTGTGCGTTCATTATACACCAAGGTGTAATGTCTCTGTGGATTCAAAATAAGGAGTAGCAACTTTTTTGTTGGATGTAGTTTGTGCATTCATTATACACCAAGGTGTAATGTCTCTGTGGATTTAAAATAAGGAGTAGCAACTTTTATGTTCGACGCAGTTAGTGCGTTCATTATACACCAAAGTGTAATGTCTCTGTGGATTTAAAATAAGGAGTAGCAACTTTTATGTTCGACGCAGTTTGTCCGTTCATTATACACCAAAGTGTAATGTCTCTGTGGATTCAAAATAAGGAGTAGCAACTTTTATGTTGGATGTAGTTAGTGCGTTCATTATACACCAAAGTGTAATGTCTCTGTGGATTTAAAATAAGGAGGAGCAACTTTTATGTTGCATGCAGTTTGTGCGTTCATTATACACCAAAGTGTAATGTCTCTGTGGATTCAAAATAAGGAGTAGCAACTTTTATGTTGGATGTAGTTTGTGCGTTCATTATACACCAAAGTGTAATGTATCTGTGTATTTAAAATAAGGAGTAGCAACTTTTATGTTGGATGTAGTTTGTGCGTTCATTATACACCAAGGTGTAATGTCTCTGTGGATTCAAAATAAGGAGTATCAACTTTTATGTTCGACGCAGTTTGTGCGTTCATTATACACCAAAGTGTAATGTCTCTGTGGATTCAAAATAAGGAGTAGCAACTTTTATGTTCGACGCAGTTTGTGCGTTCATTATACACCAAAGTGTAATGTCTCTGTGGATTCAAAATAAGGAGTAGCAACTTTTATGTTGGATGCAGTTTGTGTTTGTGCGTTCATTATACACCAAAGTGTAATGTCTCTGTGGATTCAAAATAAGGAGTAGCAACTTTTATGTTCGACGCAGTTTGTGCGTTCATTATACACCAAAGTGTAATGTCTCTGTGGATTCAAAATAAGGAGTAGCAACTTTTATGTTCCACGCAGTTTGTGCGTTCATTATACACCAAAGTGTAATGTCTCTGTGGATTCAAAATAAGGAGTAGCAACTTTTATATTGGATGCAGTTTGTGCACTGAGTCAGCCACATTGATGTTATTTACGAAAACCTGTTAAATCATGTCATTTAAATTGTGTTTCTCATTAACAAAAGATACGAATTATGCAAGCAATACTAATTGATTTTGTCAAGCTATTTTATTCTGTGAAAGCATGTTTTGCATCTTAAAATAAATTCGCAATTGAAATAAAAAAGCCACATTTATTCTCACGTCATGTATTGACAGATCACACATTCCGAGTGTCATTCCCTCTCGGTTGGTTAGTCTTTCCACCAGTGATGAATTGCTTCTTCCACCAGCTCCTAGCAGGACCTAATTCGTCGACTGCAGAAAACGTTGTACAAAGATATTCTCCGTGAGTCAGGTTGCAATGCTGAATGTATCTTCCTTTCCTCTGAGCGTGAAGTGTGTACACACACTTGCAAAGGTAATTTCATAGCGCGCAAGAACCGCATAAAATTAGGGCACAATTTGGACGATAAGATTCTTGTTAATCTTTTCTTCCTCGCCATTCAAACATGGGGTCGGCAGCTCTTCACTCAATATCCTGCGAAAGAGGTCGTTGTCAATTATTTTGTTCGATGAAGGGGAGAAGGATGAAGTAGAATTGATAAAACAGCACGCCAGGAGCTTCGTGGAGGGCCAGACACGGATGCAGTTGCTCTGGTCACGTGGGCTTCTTACCATGATTCTCGATTATATGTCTTTGGAAGATCAGTAAAATACAGCGAAACCACACGCCCATTTTCCACAACAAAGCAGCTAGACATGTTTCTAACAAGACAGTACCAAGCACCTCAACCCGCAAAACGTCCCGTTGCTGGTGGTAGATCAACCAGTTTAAGACATTGCCAAAGAAAATCAATTGACTTTCCCAGAAACTTTCAGTGAAGACAAGTTTGTTGTGATGTTAGGAGGCATGCGCATTGAACTGGCTTTGTGGGCCACCATAGTAGACCTGCTCTAGATGGCGTGATGTTCTGACCGAAGTCCGGATCACTAAGAATGTGTCAGCAGCCATACTGTACCTTAAAATGATAGTTGTTTACTGGATGATCGTATAACGCGGATGCACAAGGATAGTGGAACTGAATTGCCTCTTGATCATAGGATCGCGGTGGTTGCACGAGAGAGTTATATAGTCATACCATGCAGGCTACTGGTGCACAAATTCCAACAGATCATCTTCATGTTCGTCCGAGCACACTGAGAGAGGACATTCAAGCTGTGGTTGAGAACTTGACACACTAAAACTTATACACTGAAGCTACTCGCACCTCTGTTTTTTCTCTTGATCACCATAATTATGACCTGTGGATTCCCTTTTCAATCGATCGAGACTACGATGTGTTTCTTCCGAGCACTCAATATGAGTGAGATGAGGGTCAATAGACGAAAACGAGTCGACGGTTCTCGCCCACACCGATTGACCAACACATTGGCAAAGGGAGTTTGCGATGTGATCGGCTTTACCCAGCATCTGTTAGAATGCTGGACAGTGGCTCGCCCAGAGATCAGCCGAGTAGTTTGGATATTTGCCAGTGATAATAACGAAGATGACGACAATGAATTTCTACGAAGAAGGCTATGCATACCAGGAACGTTTTCGACGCCACCTTAGGAATTTGTTAGAAGCCTTGATGAACAGAGAATGTCATTTTGAAAAAAAGAGCGGATTCAGTTACGCTAGACAACAATGTGTATGTGTCACGTAAGTTGGTGAATTTGAATCTAAGGGATAGGAGCTTATAGTCTGACTTTTTGGAATGCATTCTTGAAACCAGTAAGAGTCTCATTTGTGCGTGACAGGATTCTTACAACGTTTTGTCTTCGATGGTGGAGCACTGATCCACTCATTCGCCAACTTAATGAGTGGCTTCGTTTCTGAGGCAGGTTGTTCTAACTTTTATTTGGATTGCTTGTTTAGTATAGAAAACATGTTGTAACACAATATATAAGCTGAACAAACTCAAACAGCATACCGTTCGAAATTACATGTTCTTTACATGTTTTTCTCAAGAGAAACACACTTTATCATTACAAGATATTATAGTTTTTCGCAAATAACATAAACATGGTTGAATTTATGCACAAAATGCATAACCTAGTAGTTGCTACTCCTAAATGTGAATCTTTAGATACGTAATACGTTGATGTGGCATGAATGATTCTTAAATTAGAATAATCCGCCAGGTGGCGTCTTGTTGATATTGCTCTGGCATGATAACAATGTAAACATGCAATATCAGTTACTTTCCCCCACATAATATCAATTCTATCTCGCTTGTCGAGAGATCGGAGATTGTTTTGAAATTTAGTCTAGGGTAGACGATGTTTACAGTTAAATTGATTGGCTAAGGGTGGAAATAATTAAGACAATTATGGTGAATATTACACGATTTTACGATTTTTTGCAAATAACTTCAACATAGCTGCTTCCGCGCAAAAGTGCGTTAAACATAAAAGTTGCAACTACAAATTTTGAATCCGTATAGACATAGTATGGTGATGTAGGGTGAGCGGTTCAGAAGTTCGGGCAGTTTCAAGATAGTTGTTTAAAGGTGCCCCCCACGGCCCCACGGCATGGTGATCGTAGTACACTCGAAACAAAGATGTTACTTATGCTCCAACATATTAAACCTATATGATGCAACTAACTGTAGCAATTATAATACATTAGTGTCACTCTTATGGCACTAGGTGGGGACAACAAATATGCCGCTAATACCCGCCAGATAATCTAGATTAGACCTATTAATCCAACAAATTTACAATCAAATGTAGGTAAGTTGAGGTTTTGAAACGTTGCTCTATATATTAAGCCTATTGAGCCTAAACACAATTCCGACATTACAGAGTACTATATTAATATTATGGTAACATATCAAAACTACTATAACTGCTACCTATTTCCACATAGCATTCCAACACAAGGAACATAAACAAAAAAGTGTAAAGAAAATCAATAGTTTGCATGCTGTCAGGATTGAACCGGCGTCACCCGATTGTAAAATAAATGGCCAGAAAACAACGCATCTACCAACTGAGCTAGCGGCGCCAACAGAAATTCACTGACTGATTTAAGTTGTTATAATAAATTGTACAACTTCTGCTTCATATATCGATATTCTCGTGATATTATGAGATTATGCACGTTACTTTCTGTAGCTGAATACAATATATGTTTGCAATGTATGTTTATTTGTGTAGATTATTTCCCGTTGGTTGCATTCGATATAAAATTATTCTGAAAACGAGCCCAAGCTCGGCGAAATCTAGTCGACTTATAGGCCCATTCGCATTCGTTGTTTTGAATAAAATTTGATTCATGTGGAACCGTAAGATAAACGTTTGTTCTTCTGTGATGACTAGTGTTTGTATTACGTCGGAATATTGCACAATAACTCATTCTGACGCTCGTTTCGACCCAAAAGCTATCCTTGTAAACATGCTCTGAATGCATGGAAAGGATCGGCCTGATGCGAGTGTGTGTGTCATAAGTGACGTCACGATACCACGTGATCGCCTATCTCATTAAAATTTAATTTTCCGCGGGAATCGCTTCACAGACGGGCTTAAAATCGAATATATGCTACAAATGTATTTTTCTGTATTTGTTTAATGTTGTCAAATGTTACATACAATGTTAAACTTTGTGTACACATGGAAAAGGGATTTTAGCTAATGCCTTATTTTTATTTCCTTTAATGTCATGGTAACACATAAAAACGACTAAAACTGCTACTTTTTTCCCGATACCATTCCAACACAAGGATTGTTCATTCAACTGTATTTATCGCACTATAAACCCTGCGTACACTTAATACTGAATAACCAGTCAGGAGAAGAAACCTTAAGGGAAACATTGTGTACAACTTATAAGGAGGGAAAAGCGTCAAAGGGTTCTAACTGTACATTGAAAGCAACAGTGATTTCATTAACTGAGCTACAGAGACACTTACACAGAGACCGTCAACACAACTGATTGACATAACTCAGCATTGCTCACGGAACCATAATAGTTATTACAAGAGTTACTGCGAATATGAGTGATACAATGACAATAGTTCTCCTAAGGTATTGTAATGTGTCAAGTTATAATAGCATTAGTCTATGCAGGAGTTTTCGCCTGTAGCATGTGTATGAATTCTTGAGAGATTCATCACAAGTGTTTCAAGTGCTATTGGTCAAGACATAAGGAGCGTATGTCCATAGACAATATATTAAACTGTACATTTAGTATTCACATAAATATATCACTATCTGGAGGATACCAAGTATTTAAGAAATTACTATGTTATACCACACGTCTTATTGGGGTAGACGTCTTCTGTGAAGTATTTGTGCCATCTCTGGTTTTTGGTTGGAGTAGACGTCTTCTGTGAAATGTTTGTGCCATCTCTGGTTTCTGGTTGGAGTAGACGTCTTCTGTGAAGTGTTTGTGCCATCTCTGGCTTCTGGCTGGTGTAGACGTCTTCTGTGAAGTGTTTGTGCCATCTCTGGTTTTGGTTGGTGTAGACGTCTTCTGTGAAGTGTTTGTGCCATCTCTGGTTTTGGTTGGAGTAGACGTCTTCTGTGAAATGCTTGTACCATCTCTGGTTTCTGGCTGGTGTAGACATCTTCTGTGAAGTGTTTGTGCCATCTCTGGTTTCTGGTTGGTGTAGACGTCTTCTGTGAAGTGTTTGTGCCATCTCTGGTTTTGGTTGGTGTAGACGTCTTCTTTGAAGTGTTTGTGCCATCTCTGGTTTCTGGCTGGTGTAGACATCTTCTGTGAAGAGTTTGTATCTCTGGTTTCTGGTTGGTGTAGACGTCTTCTGTGAAGTGTTTGTGCCATCTCTGGTTTCTGGCTGGTGTAGACGTCTTCTGTGAAGTGTTTGTGCCATCTCTGGTTTCTGGCTGGTGTAGACGTCTTCTGTGAAGTGTTTGTGCCATCTCTGGTTTTGGTTGGTGTAGACGTCTTCTGTGAAATGCTTGTACCATCTCTGGTTTCTGGCTGGTGTAGACATCTTCTGTGAAGTGTTTGTGCCATCTCTGGTTTCTGGCTGGTGTAGACGTCTTCTGTGAAGTGTTTGTGCCATCTCTGGTTTCTGGCTGGTGTAGACGTCTTCTGTGAAGTGTTTGTGCCATCTCTGGTTTCTGGCTGGTGTAGACGTCTTCTGTGAAGTGTTTGTGCCATCTCTGTTTTCTGGCTGGTGTAGACGTCTTCTGTGAAACGTTTGTGCCGTCTCTGGTTTCTGGCTGATGTAGACGTCTTCTGTGAAGTGTTTGTGTCATATCTGTTTTTTTATTAGTGTAGACGTATACTGTGAAATGTTTGTGCTATATGTGGTTTCTGATTAATGTAGACGTATTCTGTGAAATGTCTGTGCCATCTCTGAAGTCTTGCTGGTGTAAACGTCTTCTGTTGAGTGACTCTGACATCCCTAGAGTCTGATTGTTTTAGACGTCTTCTGTAGAGTACCTAGGTCATCTCTCGAGTCTGAGTCGTTCAGACGTCTTCTGTAGAGTAGTTATGTAATATCCATGTTTAATTGGTGTAGATGTATTCTGTTCAGTAGCTAAGTCATCTCTCGAGTCTGATTGGCTTATACGTGTTCTGTCCAGTAGTTATGTCATCTGTGGAGTCTGTTTGGTGTAGATGCAATCGAGAATGGGTAGAGATTGATTCACATCTCGTGTCCCTGCGCTGACGAGGTCACTGCAATTTAGCTGAAACATTCAGTTAACAATGTGATTAGTAGATGACTATGGCATTGTATTCAAGATGTGACTTGTTCGAAACGTTGCTTGTTATTAATTGAAATTGAACTTTTTCATCTCAGTTACATCCATTTATTATTGACCAGTTACATAAATGTAACATTAATATGATATATACTAGTGTTCGGGAGGAAAATCAGAGGTTTGTACTGGACTAGCTTATGTTGTCTCTGGCTTGTTTTTTTCTGGAATCGTATAATGTTTCAGAAAATGGCAGCTGACACCTTGTCACCCTTCAAAACATGTTGAGGTTTTGCCTAGTTTATATGTCTAAACCATAGTTTGCATTAAATTTACCAATTTACTTTATGTTTCTAACATTTGACAATAGTTTAACACGACATTGTTGGTAGATATGGAGATTCTCCCTGTCAACGGATGTCTTCGTTACTTTAATGTTTGTTGTACATTATGTATGTGACGTCAGAGACCCAACTTACCAGTTCAATTTCAACAAGGAGACGATCAGTGACGTTCTTTGACTTCTACAGATCTCTGTCTCCTGCTGGAGCGTGTGCTGTTTGTGTGTGCTGTCTTTTCCTCTTCGTCATTTGGTTACTTGGTAGAGCATTCTCCAGCTCACGTGCAGCCAGTCACGTGCGATACAGGATATGGAACACACGTCGACATGAACACATTGAGATGTTTGCACAACATGGTCGTGCAGCCAGACAACAGATCGTTGGAGCACAGTTGATAATGCACAATTTATACTGTAGGCATGCTAGTGAAGATATTGAAATGTTTCTACAAAGAGATAAGTTGCCAGGTAAAATGACACAGCACACAGAACACATGATCACATACATTCACGCGAAATAACTTTAGTGTGTGCACATAGTACACTAGCATCCAGTTTATATATATATATATATATATATACAGCTATATATATATATATATATATATATAATACATTGAACACACACATAAAATTTCAACCTGTGACGTGTTTGTAAACTGGAATATGATAGTGAAAAAGGTGTCGATATCGTAGGATTATACGACATATATTCCTGCTAATGAAAACATTGAATGTACTTGTGCACCTAAATAACGTTGACACTGAACACGGACCATGTATAATATTTATAGACTACATTGAACACATATAAAAGAGGAAACATTGAAGTGTAAGTGGAAAGAACACGAACATCTAGATAAAGCTTAGAGTGAAAATTGAACACATATAAAAGTGGAAACATTGAAGTGTAAGTGGAAAGAACACGAACATCTAGATAAAGCTTAGAGTGAAAATTGAACACATATAAAAGTGGAAACATTGAAGTGTAAATGGAAAGAACACGAACATCTAGATAAAGCTTAGAGTGAAAATTGAACACATATAAAAGTGGAAACATTGAAGTGTAAATGGAAAGAACACGAATATCTAGATAAAAGAGTGAAAATTGAACACATATACAAGTAAAACATTGAACAGTTAATGATCGTGTGTTCAACATTGGAGTTAACGAGCAAAATACACCGCCATCTAATTAAATTTGAGAGACTATATTGAACATATATCATAGTTAAAATGTTGAATATTTAGTGCAATGTACAGAAGTATATATTTCGATTTGAGATAATACATCGAACATAAACACAAGTGTAAACATTGAAATATACGTGGAAAGAAAAAGAACACCTACATAACACTGACCGTATACATTGAACATATATAGAAGTGAAAACGTTGAACATTTAGTGCAACGTATAGGGGTATCTATTTCAAAATGAGAGAGTACATTGACCATATATAGAAGTGAAAACGTTGAACATTTAGTGCAATGTAGAGGAATACCGATTTCAATTTGAGAGAGTACATTGAACATGTATAGAAGTAAAAATAGTAAACATTTAGTGCAAAGTACACGAAGATGTAGTTCAATTTGGGAGAGTACATTGAACATATGTAGAAGTAAAAACTTTGAACATTTAGTGCAAAGTACACGGAGATGTAGTTCAATTTGAGAGAGTACTTTGAACATATATAGAAGTAAAAACTGTGAACATTTAGTGCAAAGTATACGAAGATGTAGTTCAGTTTGAGAGAGTACATTGAACGTATATAGAAGTAAAAACTTTGATCATTTAGTGCAATATACACGAGCATCTATTTCAATTTGAGAGAGAACATTGAATATGTACAGAAGTTAAAATAGTGAACATTTAGTGCAATGTACAGAAGAGTTTATTTGAATATGAGCGAATACATTGAACATATATAGAAGTGAAAACGTTGATCATTTAGTGCATTGTACAGGAGTACCTATTTCAATTTCAGAGAGAACATTGGATACGTATAGAAGTGAAAATAGTGAACATTTAGTGCAATGTACAGGAATGTCTATTTTAATAAGAGCGAATACATTGAACATATATAGAAGTGAAAACGTTGAACATTTAGTGCATTGTACAGGAGTACCTATTTCAATTTGAGAGAGTACATTGAACATGTATAGAAGTGAAAATAGTGAACATTTAGTGCAATGTACAGGAATGTCTATTTCAATATGAAAGAGTACATTGAACATATATAGAAATGAAAATGTTGAACATTTAGTGAAATAAACAGGACTATCTACTTCAATTTGATAGAGTGTATTGATACCTCACATACATACATACACACACACGCACACACTCACACACACACACACACACACACACACAAGTGAAACACTTTAAAAGTCAATACAAAGAACACGAGGATGTAAAGCTGTGAAAGTACATTGATGGTATATTCAACTGAAGACAGTGAAGTGTTAGTGCAAAGTACACGAAGATGTAGTTCAATTTGAGAGAGTACATTGAACATATATAGAAGTAAAACTTTGAACATTTAGTGCAAAGTATACGAAGATGTAGTTCAATTTGAGAGAGTACATTGAACATATATAGAAGTAAAAACTTTGAACATTTAGTGCAAAGTACACGAAGATGTAGTTCAGTTTGAGAGAGTACATTGAACATATATAGAAGTAAAACTTTGAACATTTAGTGCAAAGTATACGAAGATGTAGTTCAATTTGAGAGAGTACATTGAACATATATAGAAGTAAAAACTTTGCACATTTAGTGCAAAGTACACGAAGATGTAGTTCAGTTTGAGAAAGTACATTGAACATATATAGAAGTAAAAACTTTGAACATTTAGTGCAAAGTACACGGAGATGTAGTACAATTTGAGAGAGTGCATTGAACATATATAGGAGTAGAAACTTTGAACATTTAGTGCAAAGTACAGGGAGATGTAATTCAATTTGAGAGAGTACATTGAACATATATAGAAGTGAAAACTTTGAACATTTAGTACAAAGTACACGAAGATGTAGTTCAATTTGAGAAAGTACATTGAACATATATAGAAGTAAAAACTGTGAACAATTAGTGCAAAGAACACGAAGATGTAATTCAATTTAAGAGAGTACATTGAACATATATAGGAGTAAAAACTTTGAACATTTAGTGCAAAGTACACGGAGATGTAGTATAATTTGAGAGAGTACATTGAACATATATAGGAGTGAAAACTTTGAACATTTAGTGCAAAGTACAGGGAGATGTAGTTCAGTTTGAGAGAGTACATTGAACATATATAGAAGTAAAAACTTTGAACATTTAGTACAAAGTACACGAAGATGTAGTTCAATTTGAGAGAGTACATTGAACATATATAGAAGTAAAAACTTTGAACATTTAGTGCAAAGTACACGGAGATGTAGTTCAATTTGAGAGAGTACATTGAACATATATAGAAGTAAAAACTTTGAACATTTAGTGCAAAGTACACGAAGATGTAGTTCAATTTGAGAGAGTACATTGAACATATATAGAAGTAAAAACTTTGAACATTTAGTGCAAAGTACAGGAGCATCTATTTCAATTTGTCAGAGTACCACACAAACAATATATATATATATATATATATGTATATATATACATGTGTGTATGTGTATGTGTGTGTGTGTGTGTGTGTGTGTGTGTGTGTGTGTGTGTGTGTGTGTGTGTGTGTGTGTGTGTGTGTATGTGTGTGTGTGTGTGTGTGTGTGTGTGTGTGTGTGTGTGTGTGTGTGTGTGTGTGTGTGTGTGTGTGTGTGTGTGTGTGTGTGTGTGTGTGTGTGTGTGTGTGTGTGTGATTGTCTGTGTGTGCGGCTAGCTACATTCAATACAGAACACAGTACACGTATACAATCAAAGTACGCATGTATCCTGCTATACAGAGCACACATACTATAACTTATAACGTTGTGCTTGTGCACTGTACGTGATCAGCCATTTAAAATTATGGCTTGATCATAATTTGTCACATGCTTGAGTTGCATAGTCGTGAATCTGACGCCGTTCTCGTGAGAGTGTAACAAATGAGACATGGTTATATACTTGCTGGAGGGACCAACATATTAACAAGGTTAATATATAGGCTTTTGTGTAACACTATATCAGAGTACCCAAAAAATAGTTGTCATTCTACATCATGGACAAAGTATGTGTTTCTTGTAGTCGATGAGGCATTCTCTAAATGTCTTAATTCGATACGGACAATGAAACCGACGTACAAGTGAACACATTGAATATTTGTGCAACATTATTATAGAATTACGACTTATATCCAACGAAGGACACGTTCCTCAAGTTTTATTTATACCTACAATGCATTGACGAGAAAGTCTGAGGAACCGATACCTGCTAGAGACCTGGAATGTTTGTCATAAAACAGAATCGGTATACTTCAACTTACCGCTGTCGACGTCATCTTGAAGTATTAAGATGTCCCCAATGTGGTTGTTGTAACTACCGTAACTACCCAGGTCTACAGCAGTGGTGTCTCCTCCTTTCGTGTTAACTAAAATAACACTGAAAGACAATAACTAATTAGCTGGCATCAGTCGGATTACAACAACATGTCGGATAACAAAGTATGCGCACATTAGGTACATCTGCCAATTGTTCAGTTTCAAAATCATGTAAACAAAACTCTCCAATAGCTCACAAAACTCTCTACCAGCTCCTCTTTAACTTGAGAAATACACAACACCTCCAACAGCTCCTCCTTCAGCCTCACAGAACATATCCAACAGCACCCCCTTGAGACTCACAGAACATATCCAACAGCATCCCCCTGAGACTCACAGAACATATCCAACAACACCCCCTTGAGACTCACAGAACATATCCAACAGCATCCCCCTGAGACTCGCAGAACATATCCAACAGCACCCCTTGAGACTCACAGAACATATCCAACAGCATCCCCCTGAGACTCGCAGAACATATCCAACAGCACCCCATTGAGACTCGCAGAACATATCCAACAGCACCCTATTGAGACTCGCAGAACATATACAGCAGCACCCCCTTGAGACTCGCAGAACATATCCAACAGCACCCCATTGAGACTCGCAGAACATAACCAACAGTACCCAATTGAGACTCGCAGAACATATCCAACAGCACCCTCTTGAGACTCGCAGAACATATCCAACAGCACCCGCTTGAGACTAGCAGAAAACCTCGGCCTGTAGCAATCATCATGACGGTCACCGAAAACTTCTCCCCACTGAGGTTCACCAAAACCTCTAGTTGCACCCCACTGAAGTTCACCAAAACCTGCAACTGCAGACGACCTGTCTTCAGGCGTCCAATTGCGATTATCAGTGTCCAGTTTTACAGCCTACACTCCAGGGGTTATGGCAGTTATAATGTCTTAACAGCGACATTCGATACATGTATATGTTTGCTGTCGATCGTCCCGTGCGCAGCTTCGTTATCCATTGATAAGCAAGCAGCCATTGTTTATCATTGACAGGCTGTGTATTTCTGGCGGAGGGCATTCAATGTGATACGACCAGTAATAACAAACATATACCCCAGATGGGAAGTGCACACAGAATTGTTACAGAAAAGTTACAGAAAATCAAATGTCATCTATCTATGTGAAACCCTCTCTTCTGAGGCATTTTTTCCAATTCTATTTTTAACAACAATCAAAATGCTAGCATTTGCACAGTCAGTATATTATATATTCTATTCATGTATAGTTCACTGAGACAGAATACGCCCTGTACGGTCTTATATAAAATCTACCCTGTTCATTTAGTAACATTACTTCGTGTTTTTTATTGTTCAATTTGGTTTTTACAAATTCTCTATCTATTACTTTCTCTTGAACGATTAAAAGAGTAGCAAATTGTATTACTTATCTTCGTGTTGGTACTGTGTGTAGAAAACAACACCATTTCTCATTGCTACCCCCAAGGGAGGGCCAAATGTGGTGTAGATTTCTGTATCGATGCCTGAGTTCTTGTCGAAACAATGAATTTTGCGTCCAGCTGCATTATAAACATCTAATATTCAGGAACTTCAAGTGATCAGTTAGACAAGACACTGAGATTAATGAGCATCGTTTGTTAACAAAATATCTCAATATATTTTAAACTCATAGAGAATGTCATTGTATCACTTGACAGTTGCATCACCAACCAGTGACGTAGTTGATACACGTGTTAGTATTAAACACGTATTTAATGTTGCAACATACAAAACCATACTTTTAGTGTTGTGCGCGTGTTATGAATATATTACACTTTAATATTTAATTACTACCGTTATGCGAATCGCGATGGTTTCTAAGAAGTAATTCGGAGGCACCTACTGTTCCCAGCATAACACATCGTGCTGGTGCTGTAGTCGAAGTCTATTCCGAATGGGTCAGCCAGAGCCGTTGACACAATCTTTGTGTTTTCACTTCCGTCCAGATTGGCTTTGTAGATGCTAGTTGCAGCATATGTCGGATAAAACAGCAACCTAGCAAAGGATATTTTACACACTGTTAGGAAAATTTCATATGATTTCACGCAGAGCTCGTAATGTACCAACTACAGACTTACTCATATACACACATATACATGTACACATGTGTGTGCATTTGTGTTAATCCAAAATTACACACACGCGCCCGCGCTCGCGCGCGCGCACACACACACACAAACAAACACACGCACGCACACACAAACACACACATGTATACATGAATTCAGACAACATTGTATTGATACTCTATCAAGAGTTAACTCGGTAAAACAAACGAAGACAGCTTTTCAAAATACCTACATTTATCCGAATTTATGTTATCAAGAAAAGGGAAAAGAAGTGTTAATATTAAAATAATATCTAAACAAATAAATCCACAGGCAACTTTTATAAAACAACTAAATTGGTAAGAATTAATGTGAAAAGAAATAAAGGTGTGGAAACACAACGGCTGCACAATGATGATGATCATCATCATTGGAAACAAATATTGAAAGAAATCCCCTACTACGAGATCGTTACTTTGTCGTGGTGGAGTAGCTACGCCGGTGGGAGTCTTAATTGTACTCCTGGTAGGGTCACCCATACCGGATTGGCTAACGGGTAGAGGTTAAACTAAAATCGATCTCCTGGCCCTCCAGGTTGGGGGTTGAGCGTAGGATTAACAACCCTATCTCGTAAAAAACAGCTTGTTACAGAAACTCGTAAAAGAAAATCAACAGATCCCAGCCACCAAGGAGGATTGAGGCACCAAGCCGGTATGACGGAAGCTAATGAAAGCCGCAAGGAAGCTAGTAGCGCGAAGACAAGCCTACTGGATGCAAAAACCAAACTCCAGATTGGGACCAGGAATGTCAGGACAATGGTTGACACTGCAAAAACAGCACACATTATTAATGAGATGAAATCATAAAAGTTACACATCCTTGGAATCAGTGAGGCCAAATGGACAAGTCTTGGGAGACATATCACTCCGACAGGAGAGACAATCTTGTTCTCTGGCAGAGACGATAACCGCCATATTGCAGAAGTGGCGCTAATACTCAAGAAAGGAATGGAAAAGACATTGATCGAATGGAAACCAGTCAGTGCTAGACTACAGAGAGCCAGGTTCTTTAGCAAGCACAGCAAACTTACAATCATTCAGTGTTACTCGCCAACCGATTATGCAGAACTGGATGACAAATAGGCCTTCTATAGCATGCTGCAAGCCGAGAAGGAGAGAGTGCCTGCACATGACGTTTTGATCATCATGGGCGACCTCAACACAAAGGTTGGATCTTACAATTTTGAAGAGAACGAACCATGGGCAGTCAAAAATGTGGTACAATGAATGAGAATGGTGAGATGCTATGCGACTTTTGTGGCTTGAACAATATGATGATTGGAGGAACCCTGTTCTCACACAAAGACATCCACAAACTGACCTGGATTTCCCCAAATGCACGGGACCAAAACAAAATCGACCACATTATGGTTAACAGCAAAATGGCGACGATTTCTGTGTTAGAAGAGGCGCCGATGTTGGCAGTGATCATCATCTACTTCAGCCAACAGTCAAGCTGAAGCTCAGAAGAAAAAAACAGGCTTCTGTAAACAGACAGGCCAAGAACGATTTAATGTACACTTGCTAGATAATACTTTCACTTTTAAGCTACAAAGCAGATTTGAAGTGTTGGAAGAAGAAACAGATGCATCTGATCAAGTACAAGAGAAGTGGGAAATCATCAAGAAAGCATACTATCAAACCAGCAAAGAGACACTTGGCACTAAAACCCGACAGCACAAAGAGCGGATTAGTGCGGAAACATGGGAGCGCATACAAGAGAGAAAGCAACTGAAAATCATAATTGGACAAACCAAATCTGAAAGGCGGAAAGAAAGATTGCGAATTCAATACAGTGAGTTGAACAAACTTGTCAAGAAGTCAGCTAGAAGTAACAAAAGAAAGCATTTAGAAGACCTTGCAAACAAAGCTGAAACAGCCGCTTCCAGGCATGAGATGAGCACTGTGTACAAGGTAACTAAACAGATTTATGGAAACACCAACTACAAGGTCAACCTCCCTGTCATGGACAAAGATGGACGGCTGCTGACAAATGAATAGGAACAAGAAAGAAGATGGATAGAATACTTTAATGAAATACTTAACAGAACAGACCCACAGCACCCAGCAGACATCCAGCCTGCAGAAAGAGACCTGCAATTAGAAGTGACCCCACCAACGAAGGCTGATATTAACGCTGCAATAGCCACACTGGGGAACAACGAGGCTCCAGGAACAGATGCATTACGTGCAGAAGGGAAACTTAGCAGACGGCAGCAATCGGAGGGAAATTAATCTATTCGACATACCAAGCAAAATGTTCTCCAAGATCACCATGACACGAATGAAAACAACAGTAGACAAGCTTCTCTGTCCAGAACAAGCAGGCCTCAGAAAAGGGAGAGGAACAACCGAACACATCTTCACTTTGCGGAACATGCTAGAACAATGCAACGAATGGCAGAGAAAAATATATGTCAATTTTGTAGATTTTGAAAAAGCATTCGACGGTGTGCACAGGGAGAGCCTTTGGAAAATCCTGAGGCACTACGGAATTCCAGAAAAGCTGGTGACAACACTCATCCAGATCTTCTACACTCATCCAGATCTTCTACACTCATCCAGATCTTCTACACTCATCCAGATCTTCTACACTCATCCAGATCTTCTACACTCATCCAGATCTTCTACACTCATCCAGATCTTCTACACTCATCCAGATCTTCTACACTCATCCAGATCTTCTACACTCATCCATATCTTCTACACTCATCCAGATCTTCTACACTCATCCAGATCTTCTACACTCATCCAGATCTTCTACACTCATCCAGATCTTCTACACTCATACAGATCTTCTACAGGAATTTCTCCTGCAGTGTCGGAAACTCAAAAACAAAATTCACTGTGAAATCCGGTGTCCGGCGAGAGTGTGTCGTGTCTTTGTTTCTTTTCACCCTAGCCATCGATTGGACTACAAAAACATGATCAACCAATAGCGGACTGGCATCATATGGAACCTGTTCTCTTCACTTGAAGATCAAATCTATGCAGATGATCTTGCTTTGCTTTCTCCGGCTCGCGATCAAGTACAAAAGCAACCTGACACAACAATATATCATGATTAACAATCATGCACTCGAACATGTGAACAAGTTCACCTACCTAGCAGCATCATCCGTCTCTAAGGAGGTGCAGTAGAAGACATCAAAACACGATTGGGAAAAGCCAGGTCAGCATTTGCAATTCTACAACGGCTATGGAAATGCTCAGTATACTCCAGAAAAACGAAACTAAGAATCTACAGGAGCAATGTCCTCTTTTTGCTCCTGTATAGCTCAGAGTGCTGGCGCATGACACAGCAAGACACCAACAGACTCTCTAGCTTCCACAACACCTGCCTAAGGAAGATAATGAAAGTATAAAGACGCCAGAAGGAAATAGGAAAAGAGGCAGATGGAAAACAACTTGGCGACGAACTATTGAAGAAGAACCAAGGACTGCCGGGCTGACCAGGGGCACGGCAGCAAGGAAAGCCCAAGACAGAGGGTTCTGGCGAGATCTCGTGCGAGCCTTATATGCCACACGGCACGAAGAGGATAAGTAAGTAAGTAAGTAAGTAATTGAAACAAATAAATTAAAAAACAAATATTGAAACAAATGTCTTGATATGTCTACCGCTTGATGGCGACACGATAGTTGCGCTGTGCTGTCACGTGAGCGTCCTCTACTACGCGATCCTGTCAGTCATAGTTCATTTATGTATATATTTTTGTTCTAATTTGTTGTGTTGCTTCTAATGTATGGTCAGCTGGTCTTAATTGTTTTTTTTATTTCGGGTCCTACGCCACGGTTTGTTCTCCGGTGTAAATGACATCGCAGTTGTTGATATCCTGATGAGCCACTCAGGCTGCGGCCTGCTGGCACACCCGTAGCAAAACTACGCCGAAGCACTGCCGTGTCGCCATCTAGCGGTAACTGGCTGAAGCGTATGAAATGATACAAGAATATGGTAAATTGACTGTGAAATACATAACCAAAATTAGGATTTGAACAATCCGGTCTGATGACCTCTTCACACACATTTTATGTGTAGTGTATACTTTACATACTACTTATAGGACACAACTTTAGAAATAAAATTTAGAAATGAAGTTGTAAATTTGCAGGATATGTTTTACCTGTTTTTCAGATCGATAACCAAACCTCTAGGGTTACCAGAACAGGTGATGAGTACTGCCCTTTCACTTCCGTTCAAACGTGTCACTTCAATCGTCTTGCGATCGTTGTTTGTGAAGTAGAGAGTGTTTTCTTTTGGGTTGACAGCAAGCCCGTATATAATGGACTCGTCTGAACAAATAACATAATAATGATATCTTATCATACATGCCATCTCATAATAATTATTTTCAGCAGCCATATTTCTAACAGTTGTTACCATTACCAATCACGAAACTTGCCACATAACTATGAAACATGCGACACGCGCTGCAGAAGTGTCACATGATCATCGTAATGTGACGCAATCTGCAAAATGATGGGCGGGAGTTCATGTCAGACATATCGATTAATGGCATGCTTAGTTTAAGGATATTGCTGGTAACATTGATTTTTAATTTTTATCCTGTGCCAGTTGTATTCATGATCCAGTATTTGATGTCCTCCATGCAACACTCTTTACCAGTGTGTCGCTTGTGTTCACGGCTGGCAGAGAAGGAGAGACACGATGTTCTTTCATTCATGTGCCCACGCACTCACACACGCATGCGCGCGCGCGCGCACACACACACACATACACAAGTTATAATAGTCACTTATGTTCCTTATTTTTCCTTTATTTATATTAGTCGTAAATTCGCCTCATTCTATTTTAGAGATATTCGCTGCCAAATTTGTTTGACTTACCTATTTGGATGATATCCGTTCTGTTGAAGCCGTCAAGTGTCGCGCTCTTGATCCATTTGCCATCGCTCCAGAACACAAAGCCGTGAAGTTCGTCAATTGCGACAGCCGTCATCGCATCTACAAACACACAGTATATCATGCAACAAATGTCATTTTTAATTCAATACAACAACCATTTATGTGGCATTTCTCAAAGCAAATTCTGCAGCATTAGGTGTGCGCCTCGAATAGGAAAAACAGTGGTTTAGTTAGGAGACATCATGATTGTTGTTGTTACAGAATATTATATACATATCTCTGTTGTTGTAACATTTATAATGATAATGATTTATTTTCTTCATTATGTAGTTTACAGCATGGTCGAGGTCAAGTGACATTCCTCGTTAATTTATGTATGTTCATTCTGCTTCGTGCACCGATGTCAGCTTGGTATGTTCTGCCACCGACTGGTTCTGTCGTGTAGGATGACTTTGATTGAGACATAGAACTGTAAAGACGTATTGTTGTTATACTCAAGGTCCATTATATTTGATATTAATCGCCAGGTGGAAGCACCGCTGTAGCCACAGGTTGGTAGGTGCTGCCACCGAGTGGTTCTGTCTAGAAGGATGACTTTGATTAAGACATGAAACTATAAAGACGTATCGTTGTTATACTCAGAGTCCATTATATTTGATATTAATCGCCAGGTGGAAGCACCGCTGTAGCCACAGGTTGGTAGGTGCTGCCACCGAGTGGTTCTGTCTTGTAGGATGACTTTCATTGAGACATGGAACTATAAAGACGTATCGATGTTATACTCAGAGTCCATTATATTTGATATTAATCGCCAGGTGGAAGCACCGCTGTAGCCACAGGTTGGTAGGTGCTGTCACCGACCGGTTCTGTCTAGAAGGATGACTTTGATTAAGACATGGAACTATAAAGACGTATCGTTGTTATACTCCGTGTTCAGAGTCCATTATGTTTGATAATTCGTGGTCTGGATGATCCAATGGAAGTTTGAGATAACCACACGATGGTAACCTTTAAACTTCCACAATACTTTAGAGGCGCCACCATACAGACAGTTTAGCCATCTCATCATTTGTTTGTAAACATTCTCTATAGCCGTGCCGTCAATGTCGATCCGGCACAACAACAATGGCTCAATGACTCCCTCCCGTTTTACTATCGGCAGTTCGACGTACGTGGACTCTCGTCAGCAACGAAACGAAACCAGCTAAGCTAAGATCTCGGCCGACTACACGTCGACATTTGTTGTCTGCAGCAGCCAAAATCAAGAACGGTCAGGCAATTATCGGCTCCTTGGCTTGCTGTCATAGTCACGATACTACGGTACGGTTTTGCCTTCACTAACGCAACGCATTTGGAAGAACGAACCGTGTGCTATTGGTCAGTTTGTGACAAAATCGCTGTAATTCAATTGCGCCAATAACTCGCTGACGATCATCAACGTATACGGCCCGACGTCGCAACGCGTTAACGCCAAATACTTCAGCTGCTAGTTCAGCGACACAGCCATAGAAGAGCTGCCTGCCTTCATCGAAACACCATTGCGACTGGCAGCACGGCCGACGTAGTCTTCGGGTATCGTTGGCTATGTGCGAAAGCGCAGCGTCAGCGCGTGTCGATCGAATTCCTCGGCAGCGAAATAAATCACGCATTCGATACCACACGTCGCGACAAGCTGCTTGATGTGCTACAAACATTCATTGGTGAGTGGGAACTGCAGATGATTCGTTTTCTACTCGCCGCCACGTTGCTCGAGTTCTCAGCCCGGTGTTTTTCACTGTGTACCTCGAAGCGGCACTTCGTGACCTTCGATCGCCCCTCCAGACACGTCCAGAAGCCGACTCCACCTTACCGCTGGACGTCGAATACGCTGACGACACGGACTTCGTCACCTCTTCTCGTTCGTTCGTCGACGAGATCGAGCGCACCGCGCGAGCTTGTTTGGCGCAGTGGTCGTTAACGATCAATGCGTCGAAAACAGATTGAACAAGTATCAGCCGAAAAGCTCTCCGGTGTCACGACATACAAGGGTCGACCGCGGACGACTCTGCCAACGGCGTTGGGCGTGGACCTGCGACGCATAGTTCGTTCGCTACGTTGCCGAGCCACGTCGAAGCTCTGCGCGCACGCACTCGACCGTGAACAGTGGCGAAAGTTGGGGTTTATATTTCAAATAAGAATGCATCAAATGAATCCGTGGAATTGACCTTTTAAATGATTTATTTATTTACATATTCATTACATTTTAGTGCAATTTCTACTGACGTTTTAACAAGTATTTTTTACTTTGTTTATCAGTTGGACATTTTAATCATATATTTATCTACTTATTTATATATTTAGTTTATTTGTATATATATTAACTATAATTTTATAGAAGAAATGTGATGGTACATTTCGGGTGTAAAGGCACAATCGAAACAGACGCGAACTACATCACGTCTGCCACGAGAAAGTGCACACATAATGTAGTTCATACAAGGCATATATCAACGAAAGAAAGACAACGAAAACGAAACATATATCTGATATATAATTCTTTACATCAGGTATTTCGTTAAGGTATAGTATTGTAATGTAGAATCGTTAGAACAAATGCTACGTAATAGGAATGACATACACTACGACAACTCCATTCTTCAGATTTACTTTGTAATTGCAATATTAGTTTACCTTCTCACACACAAACGCACATTCACGCACGCACGCGCGCACACGCACGCACGCGCATGGACACGCGCACACACACACACACATAAACACAAACACTCACTCACATGAGACCAAACAAGGGCAACAATGTAAAACACGCAAGTAAGTAAATCTAATTAACTAGCGTTGTGTTTTCTGAAACCCACCGTCAATTGGTAGATCAGAGGCCAGTGAACCATTGAATAGATTTTTTATTGTCGATTTGTTCGAATTAATTTGTGATGTAAATCAGTTTATTGAAACAGTATCTGAAAAAATTATCCTAGTAAATAACGCCACAAATATTTCGCGGTGGGCTACTTATCACGCCACGACTCATGTGTTCGTATGCTGTGTAAACGAATATGTTATGACAAATTACATATGTGTTATTTTATGCCACTTTCTAACGTCGTACGCAAGGTAGCATATGTAGATACAAACCTGCCGTAACTGGTGATATTAAATTAATTATATATCAAATAAAACTAATGGTTATGCATTTTTATACACTTTACACGTATCACAGCGTATTAATGACTGAACAAAGATAAACAATGAATTGGGAAAAATATAAAATTAACTATAGGCCAAACGGTAACGTCTACTACCATGGACACAATAGCAAAATTGAAAATAAATAATTCCATATTATATACCCTAAGCTGTATAAGATCGCTGCCAAACAACGTGTAGTTTTCATTTACTTCCACCTGTGATGCATTCTGTTGGTAGGTAGTTATCACTTACTTCCACCTGTGATGAATTCGGTTGGTAGGTAGTTATCACTTACTTCCACCTGTGATGAATTCTGTTGGTAGACCATATCTCGGGGGTGATGAAGAGTGGTTCAGCTCCAACATCAGTATCTTCGTGTCTTGTACAAGAAATATTGTCCCACGACTGAAGCCACCAGCACCTAGTGGAAATAATGTTCTCATGTTCCGTAATTCTACTCTTGAATACAAAACTGTAAAAGAGAAATCAATGTATGTACATCCATACAAGACCAAGCGTGCCCAATGATACAGTGGGCATACTGTACACACTGCCTGCTCGGCGTCTCTCACACGCCCGACCGGGAACAACTCCGGCCGCTGGGAGCAAGATCCAGTGGGTTAGAGACAGAGACCACCACTCTATGAGTCCGTGACAGGTTACACATTTACCCCGTGTGAGATATTTTACTTCCCCTGGCACAGACACCAGAAACAAGAACTGACTATTAAAAGTAACATCCACTAATGTATTGGTCGTTGATCACCAATGTGTATGTCGCTGACCACCAATGTGTAGGTCACTGACCACCAATGTGTAGGTCATTGACCACCAATGTATATGTCATTGACCACCAATGTGTAGGTCACTGACCACTAATATGTATGTCATTGACCACAAATGTATAGGTCATTGACCACCAATGTGTATGTCACTGACCACTAATATGTATGTCACTGACCACCAATGTGTATGTCATTGACCACCAATGTATATGTCATTGACCACCAATGTGTAGGTCACTGACCACTAATATGTATGTAATTGACCACCAATGTGTATGTCACTGACCACCAATGTGTATGTCACTGACCACCAATGTATATGTCACTGACCACCAATGTGTAGGTCACTGACCACTAATATGTTTGTCACTGACCACCAATGTGTGTGTCACTGACCATTAATATGTATTTCGTTGACCACCAATGTATATGTCATTGACCACCAATGTGTAGGTCACTGACCACTAATATGTATGGCACTGACCACCAATGTGTATGTCACCGACCACCAATGTGTATGTCACTGACCACCAATGTGTACACGTGTATGTCACTGACCACCAATGTGTATGTCACTGACCACCAATGTGTACACGTGTATGTCACTGACCACCAATGTGTAGGTCACTGGCCACCAATGTGTATGTCGCTGACCACCAATGTGTATGTCACTGACCACCAATGTGTATGTCACTGACCACCAATGTGTACGTCACTGACCACCAATGTATAGGTCACTGGCCAATGCGTGCAAAGTGTGGGATGCTGGACCCCGGGGGGCAGGTTAATGAGTGCTCAGTTTGGGGCGCTGGACCGAAGGTCAGATTACTCGCCCACTAATAATTCAATAACAGTGTCCAGTATATCACTTGTTTGTGCCGCTACGACTCACTCGATGTCATAGTCAACTACGGCGTTGTCAAGTATCGGCGTTGTCAAGCCTACAAAGTGTGTGTATCGCTATGAATTTATAATACACAATGGCGTCCACGTCACGGAAGGAGCGGCGCCTCTGTCGGGGGGTGAATACAACAACGTTGCAGGGGTTGGATAAAAGTGCCGCAAAGCGGTCAATGGCGACCAGGCGAAACAAAAGCGCTATTATAAGTGAGACTGATCACAAGAGAGACTCAAATAGATGAAATTGGCGCTTGTATCGTCTGAAGGCTGTATTAAAATTGAAATGGGGCTGTATGTAAATATAGATATTGCGTATGCCCTCTGATGCAGATCAGATTAATGATTTGCTCCGGCACAATATTAAGCCGCTAAGATTAATGATTTGCTCCGGCACAATATTAAGCCGCTAAATCATACATTACAAATACTATCCTTTTGCAATTTGCTTTAGAACATAAATATGGTGAGATTGTACAAATGCAGCGACGATCACATATGAGAGTTCGAAAGATTGAATAAGTCCACAGTGGAAATAAAATGATTGCATTTAAAAAGTTCGTGTTGAGCTTGCTTTTTATGGAATTCTATATATACGATTATTTTGAACGATCCACCAGTGTCCAATGAGATATTATAAATTTTATCAAACATGCAAGGTTAAATTGACATTGAAAATTATTTCATATTGTTAACACACATATTTGATAGTTTTAACACACCAATGTCTTACCTTCGGAGTCGCTTGCCCAGAAGCACACCAATGCCAAGAGCAGAATTCGCATCAGAAGCTCGGGCGGGGGCAGAGGCGGTGTTCGCTTCGGCGCTTTCAAACGGAGCAATCCCATCTTCGTTGACTCTCAATGTGTCGCAGGATGATACCTGATGCTGCCAAACGACTGCTACCTAAGTAATCTGTCGATCGACTGGCAGCGTTCGGGCTTGGTGGTCAATAACTTACACCGCACTGGAAGAAATCGATAAACAAAGTTAGCATTCTGTGCTAGGCCGTTGGTCCACACTAACGACGGGCGTACACCTTTTGACACATGTGTCGTTCGTGTTTTCTTACATCTGACAAAGGAATACTTCATTTATGACGTACCATTGCACGACGGTTTTTTAATAGCAACATTGTAAAAGTAGTCTGCCGTCTTAGGGTCAATTTTAGACATAGTGTTCACTTTTGGAAGAAATCACCAAAGTTGGCCAGATGACCTTTGATGGGTTCTAAATCAAATCCCAATATAGCACACAATTTGGGATTCGTTAATACCCCCTTACTACCATAAATTCAAAATGGCCGCCACCGATACAGGCTAACACCCGATACGGTCATATCTCAGCTAATAACAGGATGATTTCGATGAGTTCGGTATGGGTTATGATAGTTTTGGGCATGTCCGATCGACCAAAGAGGTATTTGTCAGCATCCAAGGTCAAGGTCTAGTTTATTTTGCCTAAAATAGGTATAATTTGCCAATACAACTGAAATTTGAGCTATTTATCTGATGTTAAACGTGGTGCATTATAGATCAGATCACAGTGTGCTAAAATAAATGTCTCCTTTTTCTCCATGCGGTCAAGGTCAAATCCAGAAGGTCGATGTGATGACCTCTAAATATGCACGACCCAAATACTGTTAATACATTTCAAATTGATCATGTCGGAACCGAATATATAAACACCAACATTCGATGGAGTACAGAACAACGACAAGTTTATTAAAAAGTAATGCAACCAGAAGTGACGGAAAACAGTATCAAGAACTATCCTTGTTTAACAGAGAAAGTCCATTGTTGAGTAGGAGGTCTGCAAAGTCAATCAGGTGTACATATAGGACAAGCATAATTGGCGTGGAGCAACATTAGATACAGCATGAGTCAATCTTTTAGCAGGAGCAAATCCCTGTATAGTTTGTTGCGCATCTGCTCTTCCATGGGTTTCGCTTCTCGAGGTAAGGGAGTCCAGAAAGGCACCCAACCAGATTCAGACTCAACTCATCCCCAGGATCCTGGGCTCGGCAAGACATATTCGGATGTTTGCAAGTTGTAATAACGAACTTCCCCTCGTAGAAGACGGACTGGACGATCAATCCTGGTGGATATTGGGATACCCCCATTCTAATCACTTGGTAATCGCAACAGAGTATCGATCCGTCATGTACGCCTGGATCCCTAGAGAATGCTGCTTTGGATAATACATGAGATAGTAGGTAGTAGGTCTCGTTAGTTGAACTCTTTGTCCTGTGTGACATGACAAACAGAGCCATGTCACACATGACAAAGAGTAATGACTATATCATAAATCCCGTTTTGGATACCTGGCGAGAATTGGGCATACACATAATAATAAGCAGGCTGGCCGAGCGGGCGAGAGGGCGTGCGGGCGGGCTAAGTCGTGCGTGCGTACGTGCGGGCGGGTGTGCGGGTGGGATGTCAATACGATGGGTGCTGTTACGTACTTGGAGTCGTCCCTTACATATGAAATACGGTTAAATAAATTGCTTCACGCAATATTTGCCGTACGAATACTTCAGTTATCTATTTCCATACGTTTTAAGATATAAGTGAACTACAGCATAGAACATATTTGCCATTATTCTATGGTTGGGGTGCTGTAGGTGAATACGACGGGCGTTACAAAGAAGATTGCCAGACTGACAGACAAACTGACAGGCAGACAGACAGAAAGACAGACAGACAGACTAACATACAAAAGACAGATATACAGACATACAGAAAGAGAGACAGACCGACATACGGAGACAGACAGAGTGAGATGGAGGGGGAGAGAAGAGTGACAGAGTGAGATAGACGGGACATAACGAGAGGGAGAGAGGGGAGAGAGAAGGGGAGAGGGGGAGAGGGTAACAGATAGAGAAAGGGGGTGGAGGGAGAAGTAATGGGAGAAAGGGAGATATAGGTAGAGGAGATAGAGATATAGGAGAGAGGGGGAGAGAGGGAGAGAGGGAGAGAGGAAGGGAGAGAGAGGGGAGGGGTCGTCAAAGTATTGATCCATCATATAAGCCTAGATATGTTATGTGGATGTCGATCGTGGGAGAACGCTGTGGACAATACACGAGAGGCCGCGTGGTGAGCAACCCAGAAGAGGGTCTCATTCATTACACTCTATGAATGAGCTACAATTATGCAGTGCATAATTTATAGTTTTGACTCAATGAAAACACCATTAACCTCACTCAATAAACTTAGCGAGGGCTGTGCTTTCACGAAACACAGGGTCGATTGCTAAAAACATTATTAATAATTACTTACTAACATACAGGCCGACAACCATACAGTCACACAAATGGAATAATCGAGATAGAGCAAAGCAGAGAGACACACAGACAGACTAGCTGATAGACAGAAAAACAGAGACATACAGGCAGGCAGGCAGGCAGGCAGGCAGGCAGGCAGGCAGGCAGGCAGGCAGGCAGGCAGGCAGGCAGGCAGGCAGGCAGGCAGGCAGGCAGGCAGGCAGGCAGGCAGGCAGGCAGGCAGGCAGGCAGGCAGGCAGGCAGGCAGGCAGGCAGGCAGGCAGGCAGGCAGGCAGGCAGACATATCGACTCATCGAGAGGCCAATACGCATAAAGGGCGGGCGGGCGGGCGTGGGCGGGCGGGCGGGCGGTATGTATGGCGGCGGCGGGCGTATAAGGGCGGGCGTGGGCGGGCGGCGGGCGGGCGGGCGGGCGGGCGGGCGGTATGGCGGGCGGGCGGGCGGGCGGGTATATGGGCGGCGGAAGCGGGCGGGCGGGAAGTAAGGGCGGCGGGCGGGCGGCGTATGGCGCGGCGCTGGCGTATGGCGTGGCGGGCGGGCGGGCGGCGGAAGTGGGCGGCGGTAAAGTGACCGTCTGTTATCTGTCTTTGTATTGGTCTGTCGGTCTCGGTTTCATTCCCGGTCTGCTCATATATATATGTATATATGTCTACGTTTAAGTATATATATATATATAGCTCGTTATCATCAAACAAATGACGGACCGTGCGGCGACAATAGAGAGTGCAAGCACTCCGATCGCGACTCCCATTCCGAGGAAGATCGCGCCAATGCCTCTTCCAACAATCGAACCGGTTTGATACCTCAGTGTGTTCATGCCATAATTCCACATTGTTTCACATATGTAGTACATTGTTATAAAATATTGATTTGAGGGCATGTTTCAAGTGCGGCGTGCAGTAACTCGCAACAGCAGCGACGCACGTTTATTCAAACCTGAGCGAGCGCTATTTGGCACATTATACATAGCATATGTATAATGTGCCAAATATGCTGCCTTTCGGCTATTCCAGTGCTACTCTCATCACCACGGTCAGGTTTCCCGCCACCGAAACAAACTCAGGAGCCTTCCAAAGTGAGTCGTGGTTTCCTCGATATTCTTAGCTGAGCCTTAGGAGATCTCCCAATGTGACATTTACACGCAAGTCAAGGCACCTAGCAGACTAGCACGCCCTCTTATAAGGGAGGAAGGCTGCTCTAACTTCCAAAATGACATCGATTGTCAAGGGAAAACATCAACAAATAAAACAGTATATTTTAACAAGGCATTTTGTTAAGTTCTTGTTAGTATCAAAGTAATAATAATAATGATAACCGGGTCTACATGGGTTGTGCCAATTGTTATATTTAGAAAACAATACTTACAATTAAAAAAGAGCAATAAGTGGGACCCTTAACACAAATATCCAGGTAAACCACTGAATTATATATATATATATATATATATCTCAATTATATATATATATTATATAAATATATACACGACTCAGCTATATATATGTATATATATACATATATATATATATATATGTATATATATATATATTTGATTGAGTCATGGCAATGCCTAGAAAAAACAATCACTCTAGACCCGCCGCCGCTAACGTGTAAAAAGGGTAGTATGTACTTTTGCGCAATTGTATTATAGAGCGTGTGATGTTTTCGTAACCACACGTGGAGCCAATTAATCCTATTAAACTACTTGAGGGGCTGTTGCATGGACTAGGGAATACAGAATTCAGAGAACGGTAATTCCATCAAAAAAGAATGTTCGAAAATTTGCATGAGACGACGATCTCTCGACCGAACAGGAACTGAATGCCAAAGACACAGAGAAAATGTATTCCACCGACATTGACACCAAGGTTAGATTGATCCCCACTCTATCAAAATGTCAAAATTCTACGAATCAAGACCCAGAATAACACTTCAATTCGGATGGAAATGAACTCCATTCAGATATATGTCACTGAAGCTACAAAGCGTGCAAAGACACTCCACGACAGTTGTTTTCTTTTCTTGTGTCATACGATGAAGATGTACTTCCCGGGTCTACCCGTCATGTTACAAATTATTATCATAACCGCGAAGAGATATACGCTGTACGAACACATATACTTCGACCAGCAAGTGGTTGATCAGTTTATGACAACTAAACATGAAAATCTGTCACGGTGTGAAGATCACTTTGGTGAGCACCTTTATCTGTTTGTAAATGCCTTCATTGTTTATTATTTGTGATTTTACCACGAACAGTTCACGGTTTATATCGAAAAAAGTAATTTGTACTTTTGTTAGTCAATCTGTGCTACAACCTTTCGTTTCTTGTCCAGCTTATTTCATTATCATTGCAATTTATTGGTGTTCTATTAAATGCCCACCATCATTAAGTTGATTATTCTGGCATTGACAGTTTGGAGAATGAGATCCCAGCTCAGTGAATCCACGACAGGTTTTTTTCATTTCCCTGCGTGGGATCTTTTATTTCCCCTGGCACATACACCAGATGGAAGGGACCATCGGCTTACGGCTTCTCTTCAGAAAGTCACAGTCAACGTAGGGTGAACGAAATTGCCCAAGTTTTGACACAGCGGCCGAACCAGTACCGCCCGGCGGCTGGGTTCCTCCGAACATCACTCCAGCACTCTAATCGTTCGACCACTGCTCCCCATGGAGAGAAAGAATCATGAAGTTTTCTCGTAGACGTCGAAATAGTATTAACCGAACACCATCTCGACTTCTCCGGAAAGTTTTCAGCCACGCTGCATTTACTGCACAAAGACAATACGTACACAAATATCCACCACTTTCTATAGCAAGGTGCTCATTCACACAGCTAAGTGAACTGGAGCAACAACATATGAATTGAACGAACTTGATCAATGTTCAAGAGGGCAGTAATTCAAGAGCATTCGAACCCGGAAGCTCTCGATTGAGTGTCCGCTGACCTAACCTGTATGCCACTGCTCTCCACCAAAATCAAATCAAATCAAATCAAATTTATTTATACACCACATATCTCTACAAGATTCAGGGGTATTTACAAACTAAAACATGATGTAAGAATACATTACGTTGTCGTTATAATATTACAATACATGGGTTTCATATGCTAACACAACTACACATTTCGATTATTATGTGGGCCATATATAACATTAAGAGGTGTATGTATGTATTTAAAAATACAATGAATTACATAAAAGCCTGATTAAAGTTAAAGGTTTTCAGATATCTCCTAAAACGTTCAGAATCACATTGGCTTCTTAGCTCTAGTGGAAGAGAGTTCCAGAGAGTGGGACCTGCACATGAAAATGCGCGTCGGCCGTACCGTTCCAGGTTAACTCTAGAAACAACCATGATAAACTGGTCGGCCGAGCGAAGAATACGACAGGGAACATATGCACATATACGTTCGGCAAGGTACTGTGGAGTGTTTTCATACACAGCACCGTGCATCAAGGTCACCAGTTTAAATTGAATTCGCTGCGCCACAGGTAGCCAATGCAGCTGTCGTAGTGCCGCCGTCATGCTTTGTTGGTCACGCCGACGTAAGCAGAGGACGACACGCGCAGCTGAACGCTGGACCATCTCTAGAGTCATCCATCAAGCCGAGACATCGGGGAAAAGCTGAAGTTACGGCGCCGCCGCAGCGAAATGTTTTTCAAGAGCACCCCCACCCTGTCTTCCGATGCCATGAGTCGGGCCAACAGAGGAGAACGGAATGGTGATCAGTCTTGTTCAGCCCCTGCAATATTTATTTCGTTCCGGCGCCTATGAGGTATATTGGTTTCATCACGATTCCAATGTCACAGTAATATTCAGCTACGACAATCTTGATGGGTACATTTAAAGGAAAACAAAAGGCAATTCTTTAGGTCGATGCATCTAAGTTTTGATTAAAAAAACTAACCAATTGCAACTACACTAAAGACTATTACACCAGTAAGCCGTTCAATCACCGAACTGGGAATACTAGTCTATAAAGTATTTCGCGACTCTCAGTAAACCCATACATTTCGGCCAACCGTTTGTTAGCATTTGTGTTCTCAGTTGATTATGCCACCTGTGGCAACGGCATAGTGACCCGGGGCAGGCGGGTGAACTTGCATCCGGGCGCCGTGTCTGGTAGGGTCGCCATATCGACGGTAACGTTACCCATCCAGCGGATAATTTCATATCAAAAACCTGAAATTCCGCTGTAGAAGGCATTGTTCCGTATATTAGTAACGATTTGTCGTGCGGCGTATTTATTATTAGACACAAACAGGGATCCAAGTGAGTAATCGAGGGTGGCGCCAGTGGTGGGTTTACTTGGCTGGATTTTGCCGATCCATTATGTGTGTGGGGATGCGTCCATCTGAAGAGGAGGGGCGCAGTTGGGCCTCGAAAGGGAATGCATTCAGTTACAGGTTTTCCATGATTCTCAAGGTTTTAATAGGTGGCTGTGCCCCCACAGGTAAAGTCCTAAATCCGTCCCTGTCCATCCTCGCAACAAAAAAATCTCCAACATCCATTAAACATTGCTCGGTTTAAAGAGAGGGCCAACACATACACGAGTACACTACCGAAACTCTTGACTGGATCATATACCGAGTTTGGCTCTAACGGGTATGTTAACATTCCGTTAAAGAACTTCCAGTTGATATAGTCATGTTGGAGGTTTGTCTGTGTTTACTTGCAGAAATGCTCCGTGACGACACGGGGGACTATCGCGCCAGTTACTCGTTACTAAGTGCGCTATATATCATGCCTATTCTTGGCTACACACTCCTCATTCCTGCTATCTGACGATGTCAACGACAGAGGACACTCAATCACACCGCTACCATATTGTACGTACGTATGTATGTATGTATGTATGTATGTATTTATATATGTATGTATGCGTGCATGCGTGCATGCGTGCATGCGTGCATGCGTGCATACATATATGCATGTATGTATGTATGTATGTATGTATGTATGTATGTATGTATGTATGTATGAAGGTATGTATGTGTGTATGTATGTATGTATGTATGTATGCATGCATGCGTGTATACATACATGCATGCATGTATGTATGCATGCATGTATGTATGTATGTATGTATGTATGTATGTATGTATGTATGTATGTATGTATGTACGTATGTACGTATGTACGTATGTACGTATGTATGTATGTATGTATGTATGTATGTATGTATGTATGTATGTATGTATGTATGTATGTATGTATGTATGTATGTATGTACGTACGTATGTATGTATGTACGTACGTATGTATGTAAGTACGTACGTATATATGTATGTACGTACGTACGTATGTACGTACGTACGTGTGTATGTATGTACGTACGTGTGTATGTATGTACGTACGTGTGTATGTATGTACGTACGTACGTGTGTATGTATGTACGTACGTACGTACGTACGTGTGTATGTATGTACGTATGTATGTATGTATGTATGTATGTATGTATGTATGTATGTAGGTCTGTATGTAGGTATGTATGTAGGTATGTATGCATGCAGGCTAATGAACCGCTTCATGCATTCAGGTTATCAAGTAATTGCCTGTACTTTTATATTATGGTCGGTGGCCATTTTCTTTGTTTGAACAGCCTAATCTAACGTGGAGTGGAAAGTAACGTGTGATGTCTTTGGCTCATTTATATAACGTCTTTATTTTTATATACAGCGAATTCACGTTATTACAGTGTTTGAAATTGTATGAACATTATCACATCTACAATTTTGATCTCGTGTTGTGTTACAACATTTATATGCAATAGACGACATCGTTGTACCCGTGCTCTATAATTGCACAATCACCAAGCTTTATCAAGTATATTTTAATAACGATCAGAGAGACACCTATTACGACAAGGCGAGGCACCCTTCTGCTTATATTAGTAACACCAAATTTAACAATTACTCGTGCAATTGTTTGTCTTTTAGCACTATTTTAAATGCATTATAGCTTGAGATTATCTAGTAGATTGGTCATACTCGTGTTATTATTGTACAGTCCCCCAACAATATGTCACAACAAAGTTAATCACATTAACCAGCAAAAATATCAATCCTCTGCATGGCGCTTCTTAAACACACACATACACACTCGCACGCGCACACACACAGACACGCACACACACACACACACACACATATACACACACGCACCACACACACATACACGCACGCACCACACACACATATGTCACTTTACTTGGCAGCTCATGTACTCTGTACACACACCGAAGTTATTTCACTTGATTATATGTGATCATGTGTTCTGTGTACTGTGTCACTTTACTTGGCATCTCATGTCCTTTGTACACACACCGAAGTTATTTCACTTGATTATATGTGATCATGTGTTCTGTGTACTGTGTCACTTTACCTGGTAGCTCATGTATCTTGTACAAACATTTAAATATCTTCAATATCATGCCTGTATTGTGTACACTATCAACTGCCTGCATGACGTATACGTTGTACACATGCTCTAATGATCTGTTCCTGGCTGCAAGACCACGTTATGCAAACATCTCAATGTGTTCATGTCGACGTGTGTTTCATATAATGTATCGCACGTGACTGGCTGCACGTACGCTGGAGAATGCAAGTAACCACATAACGAAGAGGCAAAGACAGCACACACCAACAACACGCGTTTCAGCAGGAGACAGACCTCTTTAGAAGTCAAAGACTGCACACACCAACAACACGCGTTCCAGCAGGAGACAGATCTCTGTACAAGTCAAAGAACATCACCGATCGTCTCCTTCTTAAAACTGAATTGGTAATTTGGCCACTGACGTCATATACATGAAGTACAACAAAATATCAAAATGTTTTGAAGGGTGACAAGGTGTCAGTTGGCATTTTCTTAAAGTGTACATTCTACAGTTCCAGAGAAAAAACTAGATTCAACATAAGCTAGTCCAGCACAAACCTGTCATGTTTCTCTATTTGCACCATATAACGTATTAATGTTACATTTATGTAACTGGTCAATAACCAAAGGATGACTTTGTACCTGAGATAAACAAATTCGCAAATAAAATAACATATATCTTCAGAATTTGTTGCCACCAGATTTGTTTCTAAGCTATTTGTGTGTAATTTCAATTAACAGCAAGCAATATTTGGAACTAGTCACATCTTGAATGTAATGCAATAGTCGTCTGCTAATCATATTGTAAATTAACTGTTTCAGCTAAATTGCAGTGACCTCGTCAGCACAGGTACACGAGAGGTGAATCAAGCTCTACCTCTTCTCGAATGGGTCTACACCAACCAGACTCCAGAGATGACATAGCTACTGGACAGAACAGATCTAAGCCAATCAGACTCGATAGATGACATAGCTTCTGTAGAGAGCACATCAAAGCCAATCGACTCCAATGATGGCATAGATGCTGCGAGTCACGTAATTGCTACGTGTCACGTATTGCTGCTAGTCACGTAATTGCGGCGAGTCATATAATTGCTGTTAGTCACGTTATTGCTGCAGGTCACGTAAATGCTGCAAGTCGCATAAGTGCTGCGAGTCACGTAATTGCTGCGAGACACGAAAGCTGTCAATCGTTTATTTGAGGACATCGTCGCGCACCAGGGGGCGCTAATGATTACACCAGTTTCAATGTACCCTCAAAACATCGTTTTGCCAGAACGCCGAAGTTAAGCTGAGCCAATCATCTATTTGCCATGCAAGATTCGGCTGTTTAGGATTGGGTCAGTCGTGGTTCACGTGACATGCATTTGAATACACTTCAGCCGCTTATGAGAACTGTCGAACGGGTCATTATGTTGGGATTTCCGGGAAAGTGTGCTATGATCCAGGGGCGGGCGTTTACGCATCACGGTTCCCACAGGAAATTCTCGGTCCAAGTACAACTGTGCAATTAATCCAGTGAACTTCCGCATATTGTGTATGGTATGTACCAGAGGTAGTCATTAATCAACTACCCCACTAATGGTTTTCGAAAATGGTTGCGGACGCTTTATTTAACTTGTGTTGTAAAAAACTGCTCAAATTTACATTAAACCAAACACACGTCCATTGTGAATACTTCGGGAAACCATCCTCAGAGTCTCAGTGACTGTAGCGCCAACTGGAGGATGTTGAAGATCACATAAAATATTATACACATTTACTTGGAAAGTGGTGTGTTTAAATATTCAACTGTTATCAATTCACCCGCTCATCCACTCATCATCATCACCGTGATCATCATCATCATCATCATCATCATCATCATCACTATTATCACCATCATCATAAACATCATCTTAATCAGCACCGTGATCATCACCATCATCATCATCACTATTATCACCATCATCATAAACATCATCATCATCATCATCAGACGAGAAATGTGCTGATAATCTAATATCTAAAAAGTCTAAGAGAGATCCAACGTATGCGATACATTTATTTGTAAATTAGTTTATTTGAAATGACGGCTCCGTGCACCCGTCAACTCGTCAGAGTTCACGTGAGACGTACAAACGTTCATGAGATATAAAACAACACGAAAAGTACGCACCAGGAACGTGTGTGAGTAGTATAGAGGGTCTACTCGGCCCCGTGCACGCCACCTTTGGTGACCTATAGGCAAAACTTTACTAATAAAAAACGTTTTAATGACCCCTAAACGTTTTCGGGAACCTACTTATAAAAAAAAGATCAAAGGATTTTTTGACACTAAACGTTTTCGGGAACCTACTTATAAAAAACGTGATTGATTACCCCCTCTAAGTACATTTGAGCTGCCACCTAGCGGTGAGTGTAGATATCATTTTGTTTGTCCCCTAGCGGTCAACGCCGTACCTAGTGCGTGCAGACCTAAGCACTATATGACGCGACTATATAACCACGATAAAACCACTGTGTGCAGACTCCCCCCCCCGTCAGCCCTATGTGAATGTCCCACTGTACACTATGTTTACAGCAGTGCTGACATAAGCAATATATGACGCAACTATATAACCGCGATAAAACCACTGTGTGCAGACTCCCCCCGTCAGCCCTATGTGAATGTCCCACTGTACCCTATGTTTACAGCAGTCCTGACATAAGCAATATATGACGCAACTATATAACCGCGATAAAACCACTGTGTGCAGACTCCCCCCGTCAGCCCTATGTGAATGCCCCACTGTACCCTATGTTTACAGCAGTGACATAAGCAATATATGACGCGACTATATAATCGCGATAAAACCACTGTGTACAGACTCTCCCCTTCAGCCCTATGTGAATGTCCCACTGTACCTTATGTTGACAGCAGTGTCGTTGCGATAAGCGCTGCTGTTGCTGGAGTGGACTATGACCCCGGCATGACAGCATACCTGGCTAACGTTGTGCGTTCTAGTGGTCCGATCAAAACGAAACCAATGCGTTGTGCGTTTAAATAACTAAATAAATCTAGTAGTGAGTTTAAAACGAAACCAAGACATAAATACGCTAACGTACAGGGTATATATTGGTGACACTGTACGTAGGGTGTTTATGCACTGGATACAGACGAGTGGAAACGTGAGTAGAGAGAATATTTATTATTGTGCATTCGAATCATGGCAGTGCGCTCCATATGGAGGTGGTGTGATTTCCGCGTGAAATTGGAAATAGTTTTTGTGGCCTGATATTAAATCCACGACGTGGAGAGTATTCGGTGCTTGGGATAGGTGTGGTCCACAACCCAGTGTTGGTGTTCCGTTGGAGGAACGTCGAAACGAGGCTGGTGTCGTCGTCGAAATCATTATCGTGGCTGCTAGGTGGTGGTGTTGTTGGAGTCGGTGTGACCGTGCATGTCGGACGAGGTGTCGGTTGGACTATGCATGTCGGCAGTTTTCTATGAAATAAACAACCACAATACATGTACGCGTGTTTAAACAAAGGGTGAGAACCAAGCATGCATGCGTAAAAGCAGGCTTACGTGCTTACAACTGTTTAAATAAAGGGGTTTAAACAAAGGGTGAGAACCATGCATGCATGCATGCGTAAAAGCAGGCTTACGTGCTTACAACTGTTTAAACAAAGGATGAGAACCATGCATGCGTAAAAGCAGGCTTACAACTGTTTAAACAAAGGGTGAGAACCATGCACGCATGCATGAAATAAACAACCACAACATGCATGCATGCGTAAAAGCAGGCTTACAACTGTTTAAACAAAGGGTGACAATGCATGAACGCACACACGCATGCAAGCAGGCTTACAACTGTTTAAACAAAGGGTGGGAACCATGCATGCACGCACGCACACATGCACACATGCATAAAAGCAGTCTTACCGATGTGTTGGCGTGTGAGGAGACGATGTTTTATCCATTGTGACATATATGCATGCGTAAAAGCAGGCTTACGTGCTTACAACTGTTTAAACAAAGGGTGACAATGCACACACGCATGCAAGCAGGCTTACAACTGTTTAAACAAAGGGTGGGTGACAATGCATGCACGCACGCACGCACGCACGCACACATGCATGCATGCATAAAAGCAGTCTTACCGATGTGTTGGCGGCGTGCGATGAGATGATGATGTTTTATCCATTGTCAAACGATGAAATTGTGAAACGGTCACGCGTATCTGAATGAAAATCGTGAATGAAATGAGCAATGCGCGCGCGCGCCGTCAAAAACAGCGGTGGCGCATGACACTACGGCTTATCGTGATCGGAATGTGAACGGAGAACAATTCCATTTTCAAAAACAATAAACGAAAAGCTGAAAGCATGAAAATAAACGTTGTATATGATTAGTTTGGGGTCAGGAAACGTGTGGTGTAGTGATATTAGAGAAATTCGATGTAAAGAGACATTTGTCGATGAATGTACTAACGTGACCGCGAACTTTTTTCCTAAAACAAATTCCTCAGTAGACTAGGCAGTATGTGTTAAGTGCGCATGCGCGTTATTTTGTAATCTGTTGCGCGTGACTTATCGCGATCGGAATGTGAACGGAGAACAATGCAATTTCAAAAACAATAAACGAAAAGCTAAAAGCATGAAAATAAACGTTGTGTATGATTAGTTAGGGGTAGGGAATCGTGCGGTGAAGTGATATTAGAGAAATTCGATGTAAAGACACATTTGTCGATGAATGTACTGGCGTGACCGCTAACTTTTTTCCTAAAACAAATGCGTCGTATGTGTTAAGTACGCATGCGCGTAATTTTGTAAGATAACGGTATTAGCGTTAAGTGCGCATGCGCGTTATGTTGAAACAATGCTATTTTAAAAACAATAAACGAAAAGCTAAAAGCATGAAAGTAAACATTGTATATGATTAGTTAGGGGTAGGGAATCGTGCGGTGAAGTGATATTAGAGAAATTCGATGTAAAGAGATATTTGTCGATGAATGTACTGGCGTGACCGCTAATTTTTTTCCTAAAACAAATACCTCGGAAACTAGGCAGTATTTGTTAAGTGCGCATGCGCATTATTTTGTAAGATAACGGTAGACTAGGCGGTATGTGTTAAGTGCGCATGCGCCTTATTTTGGAAAGTATAAAACGGTTGAGAAAATGCTATGTTGTATGACGCCGATGATCTAACGTATTGTTTCAGCACCAGCAGCAGCAGCAGCAGCAGACGTTCTCCCGCGGCAATGGCAGACGAAATACCAAAAAAGATGAAGGCGCCACGCAAGCAGAGTTTGAAGGCCGCAGCAGCGGCCGGTGTCGATCAACAGCAGCAACCTTCGCCAGCAGTAGCAGCGGTGTCAACGGGGGCGGCTCCTGTTAAGAGGACCGTGCTGCTCATCGCACCACCGCTGGTTGCCGTCGGACGTAAGCGAAGCGCCGAAGAGGCCTTGGGCACCGTCGAGATGGCTGTGGGGCAGCCACCCCTAGTGCGGAGCGCGTCACTCGAGCGCGAATGTGAGTCGACGGCCTCATCGCGGGCTACATTGGTGAGTCTGAGGCATCTGCAGTGCGCAGACAACGGTGTTTATAAGATTAAGTCGCCCGTTATGATCGACGCTGTGTCGTACAAAGAGAATTGTACGTATTTGGGATGCTCCCGTTGTCGCCGGAAATGTTATGCTAAAAACAATGGCGGACGAATGGTATGTCGAACGCACGGTGAGGTGTTTGTGCCGAAATATTTCTTCGCGTTGCGTGTGATGGTGAGGAATGGTGAGGATGAAGAAGACGAGCTTTGGATTACTTTGTTTGACATACATATGTCTAATCTCGTCGAGTATCACGCCGACTACTTGGTGGAGTCGAGCGAGGAGCCACTCCGCGATACCGTGCTGGAGTTAACCGGCACGGAAGTGGAGATCAGTGTGCGTAAGACGACTTGGAACGTGGAGCCATCGTATACTGTGCGCACACTGAAGAGATACAACGACGCCTAATGTGTTGTGTTGTTTGTAGGAAGAGTGCCCGATACTGGTAGATTTGCTGACGCATGCGAACGTGCAACAACGAATGATAAGGTGGCGTGAACGTGAACTAACTGAGGAGGCCTGGCAACTACTAGTCGAGACGGCAGAGAATTACATAAAGGCGTTTTGGCTAGCTTACGAAGCGAACTTATTTTGTAGCATTCCGTAACTACCAGTTGTGTTTATATGCTATAGGAAGTGCGCCGCGTACTGCAGAATATGTTAGAGAACAACGAAAGGATGCGTGCGAGGTACGATGATGTTGCCACGTTCGTAAGAACGCTGCTGGAACGTGAAGTGGAGGGAACTATAAAGAGGGAGGAGGAGGAGACCGAGAAGGAAGGTCACAATCAGGCGACTAATCATAATAATGTGTTGTAGGATGTGCTGCTGCAACGCACCAGACGTGAATGTATGCGAGATTTCATAGACGCGTTGCTGACGGTGGTCACCGAACGTAAAGAGTAGGACATGCTTTGTGCTGTAGGGAGGAAGCGGAGTGCGTGACGCTAATGTGTTGGACGCCATAATTGAGGAGGCGCTCGGTGTATCGGATACAGCCGCGCGTCGAGTGCCAGCACTGACGTATAACGAAAGCCTGTACTCGCCACTGGGGACGATGGGGCCGACGTGCGCTCCGTGTTGGAGCCTATCGGAGGGTGTGTCGCAACGTCAAATCGTCGTGCCGAGCAGGGCCCAGTTGGTCGGGCGTTATGAGCGGCTCGCAATGGCCCTCCTCGCCGAGACCCTCGGTGAGATGATACTGGAGCGGGCGCGCAATAATTGCGGCGTATGCGAGCTCAATGAGGGCTGCCCATATGTACATATGGTCGGCTATCGTGCGGGACGGCCGAACCGTGTCTACATACAGCGCTTCGACAACACGGGGTGCATCGTAACGCGACACTTCAACGCCGTGTTGGGAACGTTTCTGCGTCGGTCCCTTATTCCGTGCTTCACGCGACTCGTGCAAATTTTGCACGAAACTACGGTGACATCAACAGGTCAGCAGCCGCAAACGGGTCGTGCGGGGGAACTGTATTTGGTCCAGTTCGTTTCGGACTGGCTACTAGGAACGAACTGGAACGACTACATCAGACGCATTCAGCTGGAGTCGGCCGTCCATACGTACGTTCAGCGCAGGAGTGGACTCGAATAAAGAACGAACAATGCTAGCTTTCGATTAAATAACGAACAATGCTTGCTTTGCTTTAGTAACAAAGGCGATGAACGCTGTTTTTGAATGTTGTAATTAATAAAACGTTGAAAATGTACTTTCCGTTTCCGAATTACACACATTACCCAAAACGTCCGAGTTACAAAAATCACCGCTAGGACACCGCCCCCTTATTACCTAAAACATTCCTTCCGCTAGGGCGTAGTCACCACCACCACCACTTGTTACCCACAATGCACTCCGAGTTACCCAAAACAACGCAGTTACCTAAAACATTCCTTCCGCTAGGGCACAACCACCACCCACAATGCACTCCGAGTTACCTAAACATTCCTCGCTAGGATGCAACCACCACCACCACCACAGTCAGCACTGTTATAAGTGATCGAAAAAGTAGCAGCAGTCAGTCAGTCGGTCAGTAGAGAATGCCACCACCTTTTCTTCCTACTAGATGGCAATGTCCGAAATGCGGGGGATATTTCGCGAAACAGTCGACTTTAGAGCGACACACAAAGAGCTCGAAAAGATGCGGTAACGACGCGCTATGCGTAAAACGTCGAGAGTGTCCAAAATGTGGCGCGACGTACACTACGCGTGCCGCTATGCTACGACACCTGAAGGAGCGGTGTGGCCGTCAGACGTCGCCACCGCCTGGTAGTAGTAGTAATGAACCGGTGGCGGCAGCCGCTAGGGCGGCGTCACCCGACGGTCTACAGTGCGTCGTGGACGAGCACCGGCGCAGCATAGAGACGTCGGTAGCGCGCGGTGCCGTGCAGTCCCGTTACAACTATCGCATGACCGCCTGTACGAGTACACGGGTGCTCGAACCGCGTCTGAGGGCTATGTTTCGCGAACAAAAGAATGCGTTTAAAATTAACGTAAGCTACGGTTTCGTATTACGCCACAAGGTGTCGGGTCGGTACCGATATTTTCATTCTTCCTGTAACTGTTGCGGTCGCCTCCTCGAAACGCCCGCCCTAGTTACCGATAGCCGTTAGTTCGAACGATTCCTCGATGCCGTGCGCACGACCGACGTACTGCAGTACGCCATCGCGCAGCGTCCCGACTCGGGGTGGGTCGTCGAGCTCGTAACGAACGCCACCTACTTCGTGAACGCCATCATCGCCCATCCTATCGGGTGCGTTGGCGCGACGCTTCCCACCTACGTGCGCGCCAACAGGAACATCGTGTCGTTGACGAAAGATCGTCGAGGCACACCCTACGACGATCATCTATGCCTCTTCTGGTGCATCGCGGGGTGGGTCGTCGAGCTCGTAACGAACGCCACCTACTTCGTGAACGCCATCATCGCCCATCCTATCGGGTGCGTTGGCGCGACGCTTCCCACCTACGTGCGCGCCAACAGGAACATCGTGTCGTTGACGAAAGATCGTCGAGGCACACCCTACGACGATCATCTATGCCTCTTCTGGTGGTCGTACGAGTTGTAACGAATGTTGTTTATTTTCGGTGAACGTTATTATCGTTTGAGTCTATTGGTAGACGTTACGTAAGTGCCAATAGATTGTAGCCGTTGACAGCCGAGAATACTTTACGAATCATCTATGCCTCTTCTGGTGCATCGGCCTCCAGAAGAGGCATAGATGATCGTCGTAGGGTGTGCCTCGACGATCTTTCGTCAACGACACGATGTTCCTGTTGGCGCGCACGTAGGTGGGAAGCGTCGCGCCAACGCACCCGATAGGATGGGCGATGATGGCGTTCACGAAATAGGTGGCGTTCGTTACGAGCTCGACGACCCACCCCGAGTCGGGACGCTGCGCGATGGCGTACTGCAGTACGTCGGTCGTGCGCACGGCGTCGAGGAATCGTTCGAACTAACGGCTATCGGTAACTAGGGCGGGCGTTTCGAGGAGGCGACCACCACAGTTACAGGAAGAATGAAAATATCGGTACCGACCCGACAACTTGTGGCGTAATACGAAACCGTAGCTTACGTTAATTTTAAACGCATTCTTTTGTTCGCGAAACATAGCCCTCAGACGCGGTTCGAGCACCCGCGTACTCGTACAGGCGGTCATGCGATAGTTGTAACGGGACTGCACGGCACCGCGCGCTACCGACGTCTCTATGCTGCGCCGGTGCTCGTCCACGACGCTCTGTAGACCGTCGGGTGACGCCGCCCTAGCGGCTGCCGCCACCGGTTCATTACTACTACTACCAGGCGGTGGCGACGTCTGACGGCCACACCGCTCCTTCAGGTGTCGTAGCATAGCGGCACGCGTAGTGTACGTCGCGCCACATTTTGGACACTCTCGACGTTTTACGCATAGCGCGTCGTTACCGCATCTTTTCGAGCTCTTTGTGTGTCGCTCTAACGTCGACTGTTTCGCGAAATATCCCCCGCATTTCGGACATTGCCATCTAGTAGGAAGAAAAGGTGGTGGCATTCTCTACTGACCGACTGACTGACTGCTGCTACTTTTTCGATCACTTATAACAGTGCTGACTGTGGTGGTGGTGGTGGTTGCATCCTAGCGAGGAATGTTTAGGTAACTCGGAGTGCATTGTGGGTGGTGGTTGTGCCCTAGCGGAAGGAATGTTTTAGGTAACTGCGTTGTTTTGGGTAACTCGGAGTGCATTGTGGGTAACAAGTGGTGGTGGTGGTGACTACGCCCTAGCGGAAGGAATGTTTTAGGTAATAAGGGGACGGTGTCCTAGCGGTGATTTTTGTAACTCGGACGTTTTGGGTAATGTGTGTAATTCGGAAGCGGAAAGTACATTTTCAACGTTTTATTAATTACAACATTCAAAAACAGCGTTCATCGCCTTTGTTACTAAAGCAAAGCAAGCATTGTTCGTTATTTAATCGAAAGCTAGCATTGTTCGTTCTTTATTCGAGTCCACTCCTGCGCTGAACGTACGTATGGACGGCCGACTCCAGCTGAATGCGACTCATGTAGTCGTTCCAGTTCGTTCCTAGTAGCCAGTCCGAAACGAACTGGACCAAATACAGTTCCCCCGCACGACCCGTTTGCGGCTGCTGACCTGTTGATGTCACCGTAGTTTCGTGCAAAATTTGCACGAGTCGCGTGAAGCACGGAATAAGGGACCGACGCAGAAACGTTCCCAACACGGCGTTGAAGTGTCGCGTTACGATGCACCCCGTGTTGTCGAAGCGCTGTATATAGACACGGTTCGGCCGTCCCGCACGATAGCCGACCATATGTACATATGGGCAGCCCTCATTGAGCTCGCATACGCCGCAATTATCGCGCGCCCGCTCCAGTATCATCTCACCGAGGGTCTCGGCGAGGAGGGCCATTGCGAGCCGCTCATAACGCCCGACCAACTGGGCCCTGCTCGGCACGACGATTTGACGTTGCGACACATCCTCCGATAGGCTCCAACACGGAGCGCACGTCGGCCCCATCGTCCCCAGTGGCGAGTACAGGCTTTCGTTATACGTCAGTGCTGGCACTCGACGCGCGGCTGTATCCGATACACCGAGCGCCTCCTCAATTATGGCGTCCAACACGTTAGCGTCACGCACTCCGCTTCCTCCCTACAGCATAAAGCATGTCCTACTCTTTACGTTCGGTGACCACCGTCAGCAACGCGTCTATGAAATCTCGCATACATTCACGTCTGGTGCGTTGCAGCAGCACATCCTACAATACATTATTATGATTAGTCCGCCTGATTGTGACCTTCCTTCTCGGTCTCCTCCTCCTCCCTCTTTATAGTTCCCTCCACTTCACGTTCCAAAAGCGTTCTTACGAACGTGGCAACATCATCGTACCTCGCACGCATCCTTTCGTTGTTCTCTAACATATTCTGCAGTACGCGGCGCACTTCCTATAGCATATAAACACAACTGTTATTTACGGAATGCTACAAAATAAGTTCGCTTCGTAAGCTAGCCAAAACGCCTTTATGTAATTCTCTGCCGTCTCGACTAGTAGTTGCCAGGCCTCCACAGTTAGTTCACGTTCACGCCACCTTATCATTCGTTGTTGCACGTTCGCATGCGTCAGCAAATCTACCAGTATCGGGCACTCTTCCTACAAACAACACAACACATTAGGCGTCGTTGTATCTCTTCAGTGTGCGCACAGTATACGATGGCTCTCCGTTCCAAGTCGTCTTACGCACACTGATCTCCACTTCCGTGCCGGTTAACTCCAGCACGGTATCGCGGAGTGGCTCCTCGCTCAACTCCACCAAGTAGTCGGCGTGATACTCGACGAGATTATACATATGTATGTCAAACAAAGTAATCCAAAGCTCGTCTTCTTCATCCTCACCATCCCTCACCATCACACGCAACGCGAAGAAATATTTCGGCACAAACACCTCACCGTGCGTTCGACATACCATTCGTCCGCCATTGTTTTTCGCATACAATTTCCGGCGACAACGGGAGCATCCCAAATACGTACAATTCTCTTTGTACGACACAGCGTCGATCATAACGGGCGACTTAATCTTATAAACACCGTTGTCTGCGCACTGCAGATGCCTCAAACTCACCAATGTAGCCCGCGATGAGGCCGTCGACTCACATTCGCGTTCGAGTGACGCGCTCCGCACTAGGGGTGGCTGCCCCACAGCCATCTCGACGGTGCCCAAGGCCTCTTCTGCTGCTGCTGCTGGTGCTGAAACAATACGTTAGATCATCGGCGTCATACAACATAGCATTTTCTCAACCGTTTTATACTTTCCAAAATAAGGCGCATGCGCACTTAACACATACCGCCTAGTCTACCGTTATCTTACAAAATAATGCGCATGCGCACTTAACAAATACTGCCTAGTTTCCGAAGTATTTGTTTTAGGAAAAAAATTAGCGGTCACGCCAGTACATTCATCGACAAATGTCTCTTTACATCGAATTTCTCTAATATCACTTCACCGCACGATTCCCTACCCCTAACTAATCATATACAACGTTTACTTTCATGCTTTTAGCTTTTCGTTTATTGTTTTTGAAATAGCATTGTTTCAACATAACGCGCATGCGCACTTAACGCTAATACCGTTATCTTACAAAATTACGCGCATGCGTACTTAACACATACGACGCATTTGTTTTAGGAAAAAAATTAGCGGTCACGCCAGTACATTCATCGACAAATGTCTCTTTACATCGAATTTCTCTAATATCACTTCACCGCACGATTCCCTACCCCTAACTAATCATATACAACGTTTACTTTCATGCTTTTAGCTTTTCGTTTATTGTTTTTGAAATAGCATTGTTTCAACATAACGCGCATGCGCACTTAACGCTAATACCGTTATCTTACAAAATTACGCGCATGCGTACTTAACACATACGACGCATTTGTTTTAGGAAAAAAGTTAGCGGTCACGCCAGTACATTCATCGACAAATGTGTCTTTACATCGAATTTCTCTAATATCACTTCACCGCACGATTCCCTACCCCTAACTAATCATACACAACGTTTATTTTCATGCTTTTAGCTTTTCGTTTATTGTTTTTGAAATTGCATTGTTCTCCGTTCACATTCCGATCGCGATAAGTCACGCGCAACAGATTACAAAATAACGCGCATGCGCACTTAACACATACTGCCTAGTCTACCGAGGAATTTGTTTTAGGAAAAAAGTTCGCGGTCACGTTAGTACATTCATCGACAAATGTCTCTTTACATCGAATTTCTCTAATATCACTGCACCACACGTTTCCTGACCCCAAACTAATCATATACAACGTTTATTTTCATGCTTTCAGCTTTTCGTTTATTGTTTTTGAAAATGGAATTGTTCTCCGTTCACATTCCGATCACGATAAGCCGTAGTGTCATGCGCCACCGCTGTTTTTGACGGCGCGCGCGCGCATTGCTCATTTCATTCACGATTTTCATTCAGATACGCGTGACCGTTTCACAATTTCATCGTTTGACAATGGATAAAACATCATCTCATCGCACGCCGCCAACACATCGGTAAGACTGCTTTTATGCATGCATGCATGTGTGCGTGCGTGCGTGCATGCATTGTCACCCACCCTTTGTTTAAACAGTTGTAAGCCTGCTTGCATGCGTGTGTGCATTGTCACCCTTTGTTTAAACAGTTGTAAGCACGTAAGCCTGCTTTTACGCATGCATATATGTCACAATGGATAAAACATCGTCTCCTCACACGCCAACACATCGGTAAGACTGCTTTTATGCATGTGTGCATGTGTGCGTGCGTGCATGCATGGTTCCCACCCTTTGTTTAAACAGTTGTAAGCCTGCTTGCATGCGTGTGTGCGTTCATGCATTGTCACCCTTTGTTTAAACAGTTGTAAGCCTGCTTTTACGCATGCATGCATGTTGTGGTTGTTTATTTCATGCATGCGTGCATGGTTCTCACCCTTTGTTTAAACAGTTGTAAGCCTGCTTTTACGCATGCATGGTTCTCATCCTTTGTTTAAACAGTTGTAAGCACGTAAGCCTGCTTTTACGCATGCATGCATGCATGCATGCATGGTTCTCACCCTTTGTTTAAACCCCTTTGTTTAAACAGTTGTAAGCCTGCTTTTACGCATGCATGGTTCTCATCCTTTGTTTAAACAATTGTAAGCACGTAAGCCTGCTTTTACGCATGCATGCATGGTTCTCACCCTTTGTTTAAACACGCGTACATGTATTGTGGTTGTTTATTTCATAGAAAACTGCCGACATGCATAGTCCAACCGACACCTCGTCCGACATGCACGGTCACACCGACTCCAACAACACCACCACCTAGCAGCCACGATAATGATTTCGACGACGACACCAGCCTCGTTTCGACGTTCCTCCAACGGAACACTAACACTGGGTTGTGGACCACACCTATCCCAAGCACCGAATACTCTCCACGTCGTGGATTTAATATCAGGCCACAAAAACTATTTCCAATTTCACGCGGAAATCACACCACCTCCATATGGAGCGCACTGCCATGATTCGAATGCACAATAATAAATATTCTCTCTACTCACGTTTCCACTCGTCTGTATCCAGTGCATAAACACCCTACGTACAGTGTCACCAATATATACCCTGTGCGTTAGCGTATTTATGTCTTGGTTTCGTTTTAAACTCACTACTAGATTTATTTAGTTATTTAAACGCACAACGCATTGGTTTCGTTTTGATCGGACCACTAGAACGCACAACGTTAGCCAGGTATGCTGTCATGCCGGGGTCATAGTCCACTCCAGCAACAGCAGCGCTTATCGCAACGACACTGCTGTCAACATAGGGTACAGTGGGACATTCACATAGGGCTGAAGGGGAGAGTCTGTACACAGTGGTTTTATCGCGATTATATAGTCGCGTCATATATTGCTTATGTCACTGCTGTAAACATAGGGTACAGTAGGGCATTCACATAGGGCTGACGGGGGGAGTCTGCACACAGTGGTTTTATCGCGGTTATATAGTTGCGTCATATATTGCTTATGTCAGGACTGCTGTAAACATAGGGTACAGTGGGACATTCACATAGGGCTGACGGGGGGAGTCTGCACACAGTGGTTTTATCGCGGTTATATAGTTGCGTCATATATTGCTTATGTCAGCACTGCTGTAAACATAGTGTACAGTGGGACATTCACATAGGGCTGACGGGGGGAGTCTGCACACAGTGGTTTTATCGTGGTTATATAGTCGCGTCATATAGTGCTTAGGTCAGCACGCACTAGGTACGGGGTTGACCGCTAGGGGACAAACAAAATGATATCTACACTCACCGCTAGGTGGCAGCTCAAATGTACTTAGAGGGGGTAATCAATCACGTTTTTTATAAGTAGGTTCCCGAAAACGTTTAGTGTCAAAAAATCCTTTGATCTTTTTTTTATAAGTAGGTTCCCGAAAACGTTTAGGGGTCATTAAAACGTTTTTTATTAGTAAAGTTTTGCCTATAGGTCACCAAATGTGGCGTGCACGGGGCCGAGTAGACCCTCTATACTACTCACACACGTTCCTGGTGCGTACTTTTCGTGTTGTTTTATATCTCATGAACGTTTGTACGTCTCACGTGAACTCTGACGAGTTGACGGGTGCACGGAGCCGTCATTTCAAATAAACTAATTTACAAATAAATGTATCGCATACGTTGGATCTCTCTTAGACTTTTTAGATACTAGATTATCAGCACATTTCTCGTCTGATGATGATGATGATGATGTTTATGATGATGGTGATAATAGTGATGATGATGATGGTGATGATCACGGTGCTGATTAAGATGATGTTTATGATGATGGTGATAATAGTGATGATGATGATGATGATGATGATGATCACGGTGATGATGATGAGTGGATGAGCGGGTGAATTGATAACAGTTGAATATTTAAACACACCACTTTCCAAGTAAATGTGTATAATATTTTATGTGATCTTCAACATCCTCCAGTTGGCGCTACAGTCACCCAGACTCTGAGGATGGTTTCCCGAAGTATTCACAATGGACGTGTGTTTGGTTTAATGTAAATTTGAGCAGTTTTTTACAACACAAGTTAAATAAAGCGTCCGCAACCATTTTCGAAAACCATTAGTGGGGTAGTTGATTAATGACTACCTCTGGTACATACCATACACAATATGCGGAAGTTCACTGGATTAATTGCACAGTTGTACTTGGACCGAGAACTTCCTGTGGGAACCGTGATGCGTAAACGCCCGCCCCTGGATCATAGCACACTTTCCCGGAAATCCCAACATAATGACCCGTTCGACAGTTCTCATAAGCGGCTGAAGTGTATTCAAATGCATGTCACGTGAACCACGACTGACCCAATCCTAAACAGCCGAATCTTGCATGGCAAATAGATGATTGGCTCAGCTTAACTTCGGCGTTCTGGCAAAACGATGTTTTGAGGGTACATTGAAACTGGTGTAATCATTAGCGCCCCCTGGTGCGCGACGATGTCCTCAAATAAACGATTGACAGCTTTCGTGTCTCGCAGCAATTACGTGACTCGCAGCACTTATGCGACTTGCAGCATTTACGTGACCTGCAGCAATAACGTGACTAACAGCAATTATATGACTCGCCGCAATTACGTGACTAGCAGCAATACGTGACACGTAGCAATTACGTGACTCGCAGCATTTACGTGACTCGCAGCAATTGCGTGACTCGCAGCAATACGTGACACGTAGCCATTACGTGGCTCGCAGCAATTACGTGACTCGCAGCAATTACGTGACTCGCAGCACTTACGTGACTATCAACAATTACGTGACTCGCAGCACTTATGAAACTTGCAGCATTTTCGTGACCTGCAGCAATAAAGTGACTAACAGCAATTATATGACTTGCAGCAATTACGTGACTAGCAGCAACAAAGTGACACGTAGCAATTACGTGACTCGCAGCATTTACGTGACTCGCAGCAATTGCGTGACTCGCAGCAATACGTGACACGTAGCCATTACGTGACTCGCAGCAATTACGTGACTCGCAGCAATTACGTGACACGCAGCGCTTACGTGACACAAAACAATCGCATATAACCCAGCGCGAAGTTGCAAACAATCGATTTACGACCGTTTAACATCCGGCGCGAATCATAAAGCAATAAGAACTCTTTGTCAAAGGGAATCTCAAAAAACAAATAAGTGTAATCTTTCTTAATTCATAATGTAATAAGAAACCTTAGTCAAAGGGGAATCGCAAAAACAAATAAGTGTTACTTTTTTGAAAGGTGTCGTAGTTGAATCCCTGAAGATTTCGTGCCCAATATATGCAACGCGCCTATACTATAGACAGATAGAAATGTTGCCCTATTTACTTAGCCTATGCATTTTAAAACAAAATTCCAACATTACAGAGTACCATATTAATTGTATGGTAACACATAAAAACGACTAAAGCTGCTACCTATTTCCAGATACCATTCCAACACAAGGACTGTTCATTCAACTGTATTTACCGCACTAAAAACCCTGCGTACACTTACTACTGAATAACCAGTCAGGAGAAGAAACCTTAAGGGAAACATTGTGTACAACTTATAAGCAGGGAAAAGCGTCAAAGAGTTCTAACTGTACATTGAAAGAATGTGCTTCAGTGATGTCATCAACTAAGCTACAGAGACACTTACTCAGAGACCGTCAACACAACTGACTGACATAACTCAGCATTACTCGCGGAGTCACTTACACAGAGACAGTCAACATAACTGACTGACATAACTCAACATTACTCACGGAGTCACTTACACAGAGACCGTCAACACAACTGACTGACATAACTCAACATTACTCGCGGAGTCACTTACACAGAGACCGTCAACACAACTGACTGACATAACTCAGCATTACTCGCGGAGTCACTTACACAGAGACCGTCAACACAACTGACTGACATAACTCAACATTACTCGCGGAGTCACTTACACCGAGACCGTCAACACAACTGACTGACATAACTCAGCATTACTCGCGGAGTCACTTACACAGAGACCGTCAACACAACTGACTGACATAACTCAGCATTACTCGCGGAGTCACTTACACAGAGACCGTCAACACAACTGACTGACATAACTCAACATTACTCACGGAGACAACATAGTTATTACAAGAGTTACTGCGAATCTGAATGATACACTGTCGATAGTTCTCCTATGGTATCGTAATGTGTCAAGTTACAATAGCATTAGTCTCTGCAGGAGTGTTCGCTTGTAGCATGTGTATGAATTCTTGAGAGATTCACCACAACCTCCTCTTTGAAGTACTATTGATCAATACATAAGGTCTGTTCGTGCATAGATAATATATTAAACTGTACATTTAGTATACACATAAATGTATCACAATCTAGAGAATACCAAGTATTTACGAAGCAACACATTTTTCCCCTTTTAAGTCTTATGGGTGTAGACGTCTATTGTGAATTACTACATTATTTCACACGTCTTATTGGGGTAGACGTCTTCTGTGAAATGTTTGTGCCACCGGTGGTTTCTGGTTGGTGTAGACGTCTTCTGTGAAATGTTTGTGCCACCGGTGGTTTCTGGTTGGTGTAGACGTCTTCTGTGAAATGTTTGTGCCACCGGTGGTTTCTGGTTGGTGTAGACGTCTTCTGTGAAATGTTTGTGTCATCTCTGGTCTCTGGCTGATACTGACGTCTTCTGCATAGTGAATATGTCATCTCTGGAGTTTAATTGTTTTAGACGTCTTCTGTAATTATGTCACCTTTCGACCTGATTGGTTTAGACGTCTTTTCTAGAGTAGCTATGTCATCCCCGAGTCTGATTGGTGTAAGCGACTTCCGTCCAGTATCTATGCCATCATTGGAGTCGATTGGCTTTGATGTGCTCTCTACAGAAGCTATGTCATCTATCGAGTCTGATTGGCTTAGATCTGTTCTGTCCAGTAGCTATGTCATCTCTGGAGTCTGGTTGGTGTAGACCCATTCGAGAAGAGGAAGAGCTTGATTCACCTCTCGTGTACCTGTGCTGACGAGGTCACTGCAATTTAGCTGAAACAGTTAATTTACAATATGATTAGCAGACGACTATTGCATTACATTCAAGATGTGACTAGTTCCAAATATTGCTTGCTGTTAATTGAAATTACACACAAATAGCTTAGAAACAAATCTGGTGGCAACAAATTCTGAAGATATATGTTATTTTATTTGCGAATTTGTTTATCTCAGGTACAAAGTCATCCTTTGGTTATTGACCAGTTACATAAATGTAACATTAATACGTTATATGGTGCAAATAGAGAAACATGACAGGTTTGTGCTGGACTAGCTTATGTTGAATCTAGTTTTTTCTCTGGAACTGTAGAATGTACACTTTAAGAAAATGCCAACTGACACCTTGTCACCCTTCAAAACATTTTGATATTTTGTTGTACTTCATGTATATGACGTCAGTGGCCAAATTACCAATTCAGTTTTAAGAAGGAGACGATCGGTGATGTTCTTTGACTTGTACAGAGATCTGTCTCCTGCTGGAACGCGTGTTGTTGGTGTGTGCAGTCTTTGACTTCTAAAGAGGTCTGTCTCCTGCTGAAACGCGTGTTGTTGGTGTGTGCTGTCTTTGCCTCTTCGTTATGTGGTTACTTGCATTCTCCAGCGTACGTGCAGCCAGTCACGTGCGATACATTATATGAAACACACGTCGACATGAACACATTGAGATGTTTGCATAACGTGGTCTTGCAGCCAGGAACAGATCATTAGAGCATGTGTACAACGTATACGTCATGCAGGCAGTTGATAGTGTACACAATACAGGCATGATATTGAAGATATTTAAATGTTTGTACAAGATACATGAGCTACCAGGTAAAATGACACAGTACACAGAACACATGATCACATATAATCAAGTGAAATAACTTCGGTGTGTGTACAAAGGACATGAGCTGCCAAGTAAAGTGACATAATACACAGAACACATGATCACATATAATCAAGTGAAATAACTTCGGTGTATGTACAAATTACATGAGCTGCCAGGTAAAGTGAAACAGTACACAGAACACATTATGACATATAATCAAGTGAAATAACTTCAGTGTGTGTACGAGGTGCATTAGCAGCCAGTTTACATCAACATAAAACATTGAACACACATACACATCTTAAACCTATGACATGTTTGTTAACTGCCAACAACGTGTAGCAGCACATTGGTAAACTGGAATACATATGATAGTGAAAATGTGTCTACATCTTAGGACTATACGACATATATTCATGGTAATGAAAAAATTAATGTACTTATGCATCTGAATAACACTGACACTGAACACGGACCATAAGCAACATTGAGAGACTACGTTGAACACACACACAAGTGGAAACATTGAAGTGTTAGTGGATAGTCTTCTAAGTGGAAACATTGAAGTGTTAGTGGATAGTCTTCTAAGTGGAAACATTGAAGTGTTAGTGGATAGTCTTCTAAGTGGAAACATTGAAGTATTAGTGGATAGACTTCTAAGTGGAAACATTGAAATGTTAGTGGATAGTCTTCTAAGTGGAAACATTGAAGTGATAGCGGATAGTCTTCTAAGTGGAAACATTGAAGTGTTAGTGGATAGTCTTCTAAGTGGAAACATTGAAGTGTTAGTGGATAGTCTTCTAAGTGGAAACATTGAAGTGTTAGTGGATAGTCTTCTAAGTGGAAACATTGAAGTGTTAGTGGATAGTCTTCTAAGTGGAAACATTGAAGTGTTAGTGGATAGTCTTCTAAGTGGAAACATTGAAGTGTTAGTGGATAGTCTTCTAAGTGGAACATTGAAGTGTTAGTGGATAGTCTTCTAAGTGGAAACATTGAAGTGTTAGTGGATAGTCTTCTAAGTGGAAACATTGAAGTGTTAGTGGATAGTCTTCTAAGTGGAAACATTGAAGTGTTAGAGGATAGTCTTCTAAGTGGAAACATTGAAGTGTTAGTGGATAGTCTTCTAAGTGGAAACATTGAAGTGTTAGTGGATAGTCTGCTAAGTGGAAACGTTGAAGTGTTAGTGGATAGTCTTCTATGTGAAACAGTGAAGTGTTAGTGGATAGTCTTCTAAGTGGAAACATTGAAGTGTTAGTGGATAGTCTTCTATGTGGAAACATTGAAGTGTTAGTGGATAGTCTTCTAAGTGGAAACATTGAAGTGTTAGTGGATAGTCTTGTAAGTGGAAACATTGAAGTGTTAGTGGATAGTCTTCTAAGTGGAAACATTGAAGTGTTAGTGGATAGTCTGCTAAGTGGAAACATTTAAGTGTTAGTGGATAGTCTTCTAAGTGGAAACATTGAAGTGTTAGTGGATAGTCTTCTAAGTGAAAACATTGAAGTGTTAGTGAAAAGTGAAAACAAACACATACAAAAGTGGAAACATTGAAGTGTTAGTGGAAAGTGAAAAAAAACACATACACAAGTGGAAGCATTGAAGTGTTAGTGGAAAGTGAAAACAATTATATGTTAGTATTAAGAACACGAGCATGTAGATAAAGTTGAGAAAGTACATTGATCGTGTGTTCAACGGAGTAATTGGAGTGATAATGCAAATGAACGAGAGAACATACATTTGAGAGAGATACATTGATCATGTATAGAAGTCGAAACGGTGAACATTTAGTGCAATGCATAGGAGTATATATTTCAATTTGAGAGAGTACATTGAACACATATAGAACCAAAAATTTTGACTATTTAATGCAGTGCACAAGAGTATCTATTTCAATTTGAGAGCGTATATTGAAGATATATAGAAGGGAAAACGTTGACCATTTAGTGCAATGTAAAGAATATGTATATCAATTGGAGAGAGTACGTAGAACATATACAAAACTGAAAATATTGAATATTTAGTGCAATGTACAGTATTTTTTTTATATATACAAAAGTGAAAACGTTGAAATTTTAGTGCAATGCACAGGTATATATATTTCGTTTGGAGAGAGTACACTGAACACATACAAAGGTGAAAATATTGAACATTTAATGCAGTGTAGAGGAGTATCTATTTCAATATGACAGAGTACATTGATCATATATTGAAGTTGAAACGGTGATCATTTAGTGAAATGTATAGGAGTATATGTTTCAATTTAAGAGGTCATTGAACATATATACAAGTACAAATGTTAAGTATTTAGTGCAGTGCACAGGAGTATCTATTTCAATTTGAGAGAATACATTGAACATATATAGAAGTGAAAGCGTTGAACATTTAGTGCAGTGCACAGGAATATCTTTTTCAATTTCAGAGAGTACATTGAACATATATAGAAGTGAAAACGGTGAATATTTAGTGCACAGGAGTATCTATTTCAATTTGAGAGAGAACATTGAACATATATAGAAGTGAAAACGTTGAACATTTAGTTCAGTGCACAGAAGTATCTACTTCAATTTGAGAGAGTACTTTGAACATAATATATAGAAGTGAAAACGTTGAACATTTAGTGCAGTGCACAGGAGTATCTATTTCAATTTGAGAGAGTACATTGAACATATATAGAAACGAAAACGGTGAATATTTAGTGTAGGTGTATCGATTTCAATTTGAGAGAGTACATTGAACATATATAGAAATGAAAATGTTGAACATTTAGTGCAGTGCACAGGAGTATCTATTTCAATTTGAGAGAGTACATTGAACATATATAGAAATGAAAACGTTGAACATTTAGTGCAGTGCACAGAAGTATCTATTTCAATTTGAGAGAGTACATTGAACATATACAGAAGTGAAAATGTTAAACATTTAGTGCAGTGCACAGGAGTATATATTTCAATTTGAGAGAGTACATTGAACATATATAGAAGAGAAAACGGTGAATATTTAGTGTAGGTGTATCGATTTCAATTTGAGAGAGTACATTGAACATATATATATAAGTTGTTGAATATTTAGTGCAACGCGCGCACACACACACACACACACACACACACTCAAACTCACAGCACCCCCCCACACACACACACACATACACATACACACACACACACACAGATAAACAGATAGACACACACCCAAGTGAAATTAAAAGTTAATACCAAAAACACGAGGTTGTAGATACAGTTGCGAAAGTACATTGATCGTCAATTCAACTGAAGACATTGAAGTGTTAGTGCAGAGTACACGAAGATCTAGTTTAGAGAATATTGAACATTGAAGTATACGTGGAAAGAAAACGAATACCTACTTAAAACATATTTAATGCAATGTACAGTTTGAGAGAATATATTGAACATATATAGAAGTAAAAATATTTAACATTTAGTGCAAAGTACAAGAGAATCAACTTCAATATGACAGAGTACATAGAATATATATATAGAAGTGAAAAGATTGAACATTCAGTGCAATGCACCTATTTCAATTTGAAAGAATACGTTGAACATATATACAAGGGAACATATTGATCATTTAGTGCAATGCACAGGAGTAACTATTTTAAATTAATAGGATACATTGACACCTCACATACATACAAACACACACAAACACACTCACTCATACACACACAAACAAACATACACACACACACACACTCACAGAGAGAGAGAGAGAGAGAGAGAGAGAGAGAGAGAGAGAGAGAGAGAGAGAGAGAGAGAGAGAGAGAGAGAGAGAGAGAGAGAGAGAGAGAGAGAGAGAGAGAGAGAGAGACAGAGAGAGAGACACACATACACACAAATGAAAACATTTAAAAGTTAATTGAAAGAACACGAAGGTGTATACAAAAGTTGTGAAAGTACATTGATCGTATATTCAACTGAAGACGTTGAAGTGTTAGTGCAAATTACATGAAGATATAGATCAATTTGAGTGAGTGTAATTAACATATATAGAAGAGAAAACTTTCAACATTACTAATTTCAATTTGATAGAGTAAATTGAACATATATGGAAGTGAAAACGTTGAACATTTATTGCAGTGTACAGGAGTAAGTATTTCAATTTGAGAGAATACATTGAACATATACAGAAATGAAAATGTTGAACATTTAGTGCAATGCACAGGAGTATATATTTCAAAGTGGAGTGCACATTGCATCCATTGTGTGTGTGTGTGTGCGCGCGCGCGCGCGTGTGTGTGTGTGTGAGTATGTGTGTGTGCGCGTGCGTGTGTGTGTGCGGCTAGCTACATTCAACACAGAACACAGTACACGTACACAATTATACATTCAAAGTACGCATGTAGTAATGTCGACACACTGTACAGAACACATGTAGAATAATTTATAGCTTTGTGCTTGTGTATTGCACGTGAGCAGCCATTTAAGACAATGCCTGATCATAATTTGTCACATGCTTTAGTTACATAGTCGTGATCCTGAAGCCGTTCTCGTGAGAGTTTATCAAATGAGACATGGTTATATACGGGGCAGGCTGGAGTGCTGGAGGAACAGACATATTAAGAAGGTTAAAATATAGGCTTTTTTTGTAACACTATATCAGAGTACCCAAGAGATAGTTGCCATCTGACAGCATGGACAAAGTATGTGTCTCATGTAGTCAATGCGGCGTTCTGCAAATGTCTTCATTCGATCCGGACAATGAAACCCACTTGCAAGTGAACACATTGAATATTTTGTACAATATTAATGTAGAACTAATGTCCAACAAAGAACACGTTCCACAGTCGTTTTATTTACACTTACAATGCAATGGCGTGAAGGTCGGAAAAACCGACCTGGAATGATTGTCATAAAACATAATCTGTATACTTCAACTTACCGCTGTCGATGTCATCATGAAGTATTACGATGTCCCAAATGTCGTAACCACTGTAACTGCCCAGGTCTACAACGGTGGTGTTTCCTTCTTTCAGGTTGACTATAATAATACTGAAAGAAAATAATTAATTAGCTAGCATCAGCGGACTACAACAACATTGTTGGATAACAAATTATGTGCACATTAGGTACATCTGCCAATTGTTCTATTTCAAAATACTGTAGAATCATGTAAACCAAACTCTCCAATAGCTCACAAGAATCTCCCCTTAAGACCCACAGAACACCTCCAACATCACTCCCTTGAGACCCGCAGAATACCTCCAACAGCACTCCCTTGAGACCCACAGAGCACCTCCAACAGCACCCCCTTGAGACCCCCAGAACACCTCCAACAGCATCCCCTTGAGACCCACAGAACACCTCCAACAGCACCCCCTTGAGAACCCCAGAACACCTCCAACAGCACCCCCTTGAGACCCCCAGAATACATCTAACAGCACCCCCTTGAGACTCACAGAACACCTCCAACAGCACCCCTTGAGACCCACAGAACACCCCCAACAGCACCCCCTTGAGACCCACAGAACACCTCCAACAGCATCCCCTTGAGACTCACAGAACACCTCCAACAGCAACCCCTTGAGACCCCCAGAACACCTCCAACAGCATCCCCTTGAGACCCACAGAACACCTCCAACAGCACCCCTTGAGACCCACAGAACACCTCCAACAGCACCCCCTTGAGACCCCCAGAACACCTCCAACAGCAACCCCTTGAGACCCACAGAACACCTCCAACAGCATCCCCTTGAGACTCACAGAACACCTCCAACAGCACCCCCTTGAGACCCCCAGAACACCTCCAACAGCACCCCCTTGAGACTCACAGAACGCCTCAAACAGCACCCCCTTGAGACCCACAGAACACCTCCAACAGCACCCCCTTGAGACTCGCAGAAAACTTCGGCCTGTAGCAATCTTCTTGAAGCTCATCGAAAATTTCACACTGCTCCCCACTGAGGCTCACCACAACCTCAAACTGCACACGACCAAACTTCAGGTTTCCAATTGCGATGATCAGTGTCCTGTTTAGTTATACTTTCTTAACAGCCACATTGAATACATGTATATGTTTGCCGTGAAGCATCCCGTGCGTTGCTTCGTTGCCCATTTATAAGCAAGCAGCCATTTTCTATTATTGACAGGCTGAGTATTTCTGGCGGAGGGCATTCAGTGTGATACGACTAGTAATAACAAACATGGATCTTAGGTGGGACGTGCACAAAGAATCGTTTAGCTTACAGGAAATCAAATTCCATCTATCTATGTGAAACCCTCTCTTCCGAGGTATTTTTCCAATTCAAATTTTAACATCATTTTTCAAAGTACTAGCATTTGCACAATCAGTATATTATATGTTTTATTCATGTATAGTCCACTGAGGCAGAATACGCCCTGTACGTTCTTATATATAATCTACACTGTTCATTTAGTAACATTACTTCATGTTTTTTCCTTGTTGAATTTGATTTACAAATTCTCTATCTATTGCTTTCTCTTGAATGCTTAAAAGAGTAGCAAATTGCATTACTTATCTTGACCTAGGGACTGTCCGTAGCAAACAGCGCCATTTGTGATCGCTAGTCCCACGGGATTGCCATGTGTGGTGTAGATTTCTCTGTCTTCGCCTGAGTTTTTGTCGAAGCAATGAATTTTGCGTGCAGCTGCATTACAAACAGTTGATATTCAGGAACTTCAAGTGATCAATTAGAAAACAAATCATTGAGATTAATGGGCAACATTTCTTAACATAATATCTCAATATCTTTTAAACTCATGGAGAATTTCATTTTATCACTTGACAGTTGTGTTACCAACCAGTGACGTAGTTTCAGGATACACGTGTTAGTATTAAATACATATTTAATGTTGCAACACAGAAATCATACCTTTAATGCTCTGCGCGTGTTATGAATATATTATACTTTATTATTTAATTACAAACGTTATGCGAATCGAGAAGGTTTTAGCAGTAATTCGGTGGCACCTACAGTTCCCAGCATAACACATCGTGTTGGTTCTGTAGTCGAAGTCTATTCCGTATGGGCTGGCCAGAGCCTTTGACACAATCTCTGTGTTTTCACTTCCATTCAGATTGGCTTTGAAGACACCAGTTGGTCCAAATGTTGGATAAAACAGCAACCTAACAAGTGATATTTTAAACAATATTATGACAATTGTCACGTAAGGTACCAATTACAGTGCACCCTTACTCATGTATACACACGCACAAATACATACATGTGTGTGCATCTGTGTTAATCTAACATTACACACGCACGCACGAGCGAGCGCGCGCGCACACACACACACACACACACAAACATACGCACACACAAACACACCACACACAAACACGTGCGCACATACACACGCACAAACACGCACACATACACACAAACACACACACACACACACACATACGCACACACACGCGCACACACAAACACATGCACATACACAAGCACACACACCCACACACACGCACACACAAACACACACACAAACACACCAGACTCACACACATACACACAAACACACGCACACACACATACGCACACCCACGCGAACACACACACACAAATATATATAATATAAATTACATGCATTGAGACAACATTGCATTGATACTCTGACGAGATTTAACTCAATAAAACAAACGAAGGCAGCTTTTCAAAATTCCTAAATTTAGCAGAATTGATATTACCAAGAAAAGGGAAGAGAAGTGTTTTCATAAAATTTATATTTTAAATAAATCCATAGACAACTTTTATAAAATAACTAAATTGGTAACAATTAATGTGAAAAGAATGTGTGTTAATTGAAACACAACGGCTGCACAATGATGTTGATGATGATGACTGGAAATAAATATTGAAACAAATAATTGAAAAAACATATCATTGAAAAAACAAATATTGAAACACATTTCTTGACCTGTCTACCGCTTGATGGCGACACGATAGCTGTGCTGTGCTGTCACATGAGCGCTCCGATGACGTCCTAGTTTTCCTTATCCATATTGCTTCTTTATGCCTGTCATTCTCCGGCCCGAGTCCCTGCGTAAAATGTGGTTCCGTCCTCTACTATGCGATCCTTTCAGTCTTGGTTCATTTATGTATATTTTTTTCTGATTTGTTGTGTTTCTTCTTATGTAAGATATGCTGGTATTAATTGTGTTTTTTATTTCGGGTCCTATGCCACGTTTTTTTGTTCTCCGATGTATATGGCATCGCAGTTTATGATATCCTGAAGAGACACTCAGGCTGCAGTCTGTCGGCACACCCGTGGCAACACTACGCCGAAGCATTGCCGTGTCACCATCTAGCGGTAACTGGCTGAAGCGAACGAAATGATAAGAGAATATGGTAAATTTACTGTGAAATACATAACAACAATTTTATTTGAACAAACCGGTCTAATGACATCTTCACACACACACACACACACACACACACACACACACACACACACACACACACACACACACACACACACACACACACACACACACACACACACACACACAACAACACAACACACACACACACACACACACACACACACACACACACACACACACACACACACACACACACACACACACAAACACACATACACACACACAAACACACACACACACACATACACATACAAACACACACACACACATTTTATTTTATTAACATACTATTTGTAGGACACAACTTTAGAAATAACATATACAAATGAAGTTGTAAATTTGTAGGATATGTATTACCTGTTTTTTAGATCGACAACTAAACCTGTAGGGTTGCCAGAACAGTTGATGAGTACTGTCCTTTCATTGCCGTTCAAACTTGTCACTTCAATCGTCTTGCCATCGTAGTTTGAGATGTACATTTTGTTTTCTTTAGGGTCGACGGCAAGGCCGTATATAGAGGACCCGTCTGAACAAATAACGTAAAGACGATATCTTATTATACATGTCATAAAATAGTATTATTTTAGCAACCATATTTGTTAACATTAATTACCATTACCTATCACGACACTTGTGTGACACGCGCTGCAGAAGTGTCACGTGATCATAGTAATGAGACGAGCATGCTTGCATGCACACATACACACACACACACACACTCACACACACACACACACACACACACACACACACACACACACACACACACACACACACACATACACACACACATACACGCATGTTTGCATGCACACACACATACACACACACACACACACACACACACACACACACACACACACAAGCGTACATATAAAATCTCAATATTTACTTTCTTGTAATATTATATTCACTGATGTACCGTATTTTTACTTCATTTATATTATTCGTAAATACCCCTGATTCTATTTTAGAAATATTCGGTACCAAAATGATTATACTTACCTATTTGGATGATATCCTTTCTGTTGAATCCGACAAGTGTCGCGCGCTTGATCCTTTTGTCATCGCTCCAGAACACAAAGCCGTGAAGTTCGTCTATTGCGATAGCTTTCATCTGATCTACAAACACACAATATATCGTGCAACAAATGTCATTTTTAATTCAATACAACAACCATTTATTTGGCATTTTTCAAAGCAAATTCTGCAGCACTAGGTGTGTGCCTGGACTAGCAAAAAGAGTGGTTTAGTTAGGAAACATCATGATTGGTGTTGTTAGAGAATATTACGTATATATCTCTGTTGTTATAACATTTATAATGATAATGATTTATTATCTTCATTATATCGTTCATAGCATGGTCGAGGTCGAGTGACGTCCCTCGTTAATTTATGTCTGTTTATTCTGTTTCGTGCACCGTTGTCAGTTCTATATTTTAACTAATTATTCGGCAAGTTGATATAGTATTATCTGGTGGTTTAGCCCACCAGTAAGTGGAAGGCGAATACTTTGATTTCTCGGCAAGATCCGTCATTATTTCTCACTGTGGCGATAATATGTTGTGTTGTTGACGCGCCAACATATCGTGAAAGGAGGTAAATGTGTATTATGTGTTGGTGTATCTTGTGTAAATGTGTTGCGTATCATGTGTTGGTGTATATTGTGTAAATGTGTTGCGTATCATGTGTTGGTGTATCTTGTGTAAATGTGTTGCGTATTATGTGTTGGTGTATCTTGTGTAAATATGTTGTGTATTATGTGTTGGTGTATCTTATGTAAATGTGTTGTGTATTATGTGTTGGTGTATCTTGTGTAAATGTGTTGTGTATTATGTGTTGGTGTATCTTGTGTAAATGTGTTGTGTATTATGTGTTGGTGTATATTGTGTAAATGTGTTGCGTATCATGTGTTGGTGTATATTGTGTAAATGTGTTGGGTATCATGTGTTGGTGTATCTTGTGTAAATGTGTTGCGTATTATGTGTTGGTGTATCTTGTGTAAATATGTTGTGTATTATGTGTTGGTGTATCTTATGTAAATGTGTTGTGTATTATGTGTTGGTGTATCTTGTGTAAATGTGTTGTGTATTATGTGTTGGTGTATCTTGTGTAAATGTGTTGTGTATTATGTGTTGGTGTATATTGTGTAAATGTGTTGCGTATCATGTGTTGGTGTATATTGTGTAAATGTGTTGCGTATCATGTGTTGGTGTATCTTGTGTAAATGTGTTGTGTATTATGTGTTGGTGTATCTTATGTAAATGTGTTGTGTATTATGTGTTGGTGTATCTTGTGTAAATGTGTTGTGTATTATGTGTTGGTGTATCTTGTGTAAATGTGTTGTGTATTATGTGTTGGTGTATCTTGTGTAAATATGTTGTGTATTATGTGTTGGTGTATCTTGTGTAAATGTGTTGTGTATTATGTGTTGGTGTATCTTGTGTAAATGTGTTGTGTATTATGTGTTGGTGTATCTTGTGTAAATGTGTTGTGTATTATGTGTTGGTGTATCTTGTGTATATTGTTAATGTATGTTATCTTAATGTTTAATCGCCAGGTGGCAGCACCACTGTACCACAGGTTGGTAGGTGCTGCCACCGACTGGTTCTGTCTTGTAGGATGACTTTGATTGAGACATGGAACTACAAAGACGTATCGTTGTTATACTCCGTATTCAGAGTCCATTATGTTTGGTAATTCGTGGTCTGGATGATGCAATGGGAGTTTGAGGTAACCACACGATGGTAACCTTTATAAACATCCTCATTGGTGTCAGGTTAATGGGACACGTCTGCGCGCTTGAAACTGAGGTTTGCGCGAAGAGGCAAGTTGGTCGGTCGCTCGTTGACAACTTTGTCTGGCCAGCCTCCTTCTTCGGATGCTGAGTTAACTGTTTCCCGTGCTAAACCTGATTCGGACGAGGCCCATTGGGAGTCCGGATAAACTGAGACACAGTAGTGAGCCTTTCTTCACTTGACTTCGGCCTTCTATTAATTACTATGAGTATGCTTAATGATGTAATGCTAACGAGTTTTACTTTCACAAATGATGTTTGCGCACGGCATGCCGACAAGGCTTGGAGCCTTGGACTTGGTTGAAATTGATCATTCGTTCGCAAATTAATTTATTAATTTATTTTGACAGCACTAGATTTCCACTGAACTTTATTGACTGTAACAGCAGCTACTCACGTACACATACGTCGTTCAAAATTTACGGTTACAAATTTTCAAACGGAATTTTCGCCGATAAAAAAATTGGCGGGAGAAAAGGCCTGACGCACAGCGCATCAAACACCACGTATTGTTGATGTATCCATAATCTCGCAAGCGCAGATTCCGCGACGACTGGCACGTACGCCACAACTAACACAAATACTCGGTTGGGTCGGCGGACGTAGGGCCTACGACGTACCGACACAGTAAACTCTGTTGTCGCACATGTACGGGTGAATTTAGCAAATCGACTTAGAATAAAGCGGTGTCATTTGTGTGAGCTTAATTTGTTACTGTCACAAACTGACAGGTCACGGAGTGAGTGACTGACAGGCAAGTTAATTTATAAACAAAACTTTGTTCTGATACGATACTTCGCCCCGACGCTGCTTATGAACATTTCGACATAAACAGCAATTATAACAAGTCAACACCAGTTCTCATAATTGTTGGTACACAGCCTTTTTATCATTAAACACATAGACTAGTAATAGACGGTTAGAATCCCCAACATTATCAAATAACAAAGTTTGTGTGACTACGACATGACACCATAATTACTGATTGCACATACAGCAACAACGGAACTAGGCAACATAGTCCATTGAAGACATCCCATGAGGCATGACACTGGCATTCATGACCCTGTCTATGAATCCGGATCAGGTAATAAAAGACATGATCGTGACTATGACTGTTGTCAATGTGGGTCATGAGCGGTATTCTGCGTCCTCTCGCAGTGAGCATGTCGGCCGGGACCGCAATGGTTTTGCATGCAGATGCTAGCTTCGCGCAGAACCACCCACCTCTAGCTTGCCAACAGCAACAATTCCCACAAAATACCACTCTGAAGTTGGAAAGGGAAGGTTGGAACAGGGTATACTCCCCAGCAATGTGTATACCGATTGCGCAACACAAACACACACGTAAAATACCCACACTTCGGGTCGGACTCAAAGCCAGTACAACATGGAAACAACTTGAGACACCTGGTGGAATAGGACAAACTGGAAAGTCAAAGCGAGGCCACTTCAGCTATGCAACTGCATCATCAAAACAAGGCCGTATTAATCAACTGACTGTCTTGCCAAAACAAGACCACATCTTCTACAGGAGGCCTGGCCCCACGGTCATACAACAGGACCGCCTAGACAGTGGTGGAGCGCACTCGGACATTGGTGCTAATTGCCTGTATACACTAGATGGAAGCTACCATCCACCGGATGCAAGCACCAAAGGGAAGGAGGCATGCTAGGTATACTGCAAGACAAGCCACAGGATGATACCACGATAAACATGCGTTTGCTGCATGCAAACTTGAAGCGTAACTACAAATAGCATTCGATGTTCCATGAAAATCAGAAGAGTAACCTGTTGCTCAGCATGGTGTTAGGCACGTGGTAGCACGTGCTACAATGTATAACATCTGTGAACACTAGCCACTGTGTTGGCAAACAGATGGAGGATTGCAGAACTGCTAGACATAAGTCTTGTCATACGTGCCGCTTAGGCTGCCTTACAACCAGCGAATGATGAACAGTTATCAACATGTGTATGACAATTGTGATTACTCTGGCAAGTGTGTTGGCAAACAAACAAATCATTGCTGTCACAAAGCAGAACTAATGTTTGTGTTAAATTTGCTTTTTTATTAGAATTGTTTAGTGATTTTTCAGAATATTAATATTTTAGTGTAATTCTGGGTATGCTTAATTCCCCTGAGAATTACAAAATCCTAAATATAAAATGGAGGAAGGATGTGGAAGAACTGCTTTGTAATTTTTCAGAAGATTATAATTATCACGATAATTAAAAAATAATTCTGGGTGTGCTCAGTTTCTCCAAAGACAACTCCTAAAAACAAAACGGGGGAAGGATGTGGAAAGACGTAAATATGTTGTTTATTACGTGTTGATGTATCTTGTGTAAATGTGTTGTGTATTATGTGTTGGTGTATCTTGTGTAAATGTGTTGTGTATTATGTGTTGGAGTATCTTGTGTAAATGTGTTGTGTATTATGTGTTGGAGTATCTTGTGTAAATGTGTTGTGTATTATGTGTTGGAGTATCTTGTGTAAATGTGTTGTGTATTATGTGTTGGTGTATCTTGTGTAAATGTGTTGTGTATTATGTGTTGGTGTATCTTGTGTAAATGTGTTGTGTATTATGTGTTGGTGTATCTTGTGTAAATGTGTTGTGTATTATGTGTTGGTGTATCTTGTGTAAATGTGTTGTGTATTATGTGTTGGAGTATCTTGTGTAAATGTGTTGTGTATTATGTGTTGGTGTGTAAATCTTGTGTAAATGTGTTGTGTATTATGTGTTGGTGTATCTTGTGTAAATGTGTTGTGTATTATGTGTTGGTGTATCTTGTGTAAATGTGTTGTGTATTATGTGTTGGTGTATCTTGTGGAAATGTGTTGTGTATTATGTGTTGGTGTATCTTATGTAAATGTGTTGTGTATTATGTGTTGGTGTATCTTGTGTAAATGTGTTGTGTATTATGTGTTGGTGTATCTTGTGTAAATGTGTTGTGTATTATGTGTTGGTGTATCTTGTGTAAATGTGTTGTGTATTATGTGTTGGTGTATCTTGTATATATTGTTAATGTATGTTATCTTAGTGTTTAATCGCCAGGTGGCAGCACCATTGTAGCCACAGGTTGGTAGGTGCTGCCACAGACTGGTACTGTCTTGTAGGATGACTTTGAGACATGGAACTATACAGACTTATCGTTGTTATACTCCGTGTTCAGAGTGCATTATGTTTGGTAATTCGTGGTCTGGATGACCCAATGGGAGTTTGAGGTAACCACACGATGGTAACCTTTATAAACTTCCACAATACTTTAGAGTCGCCACCATACGGACAGTTTAGCCATCTCATCAGTTGTTTCTAAACTTCCACAATACTTTAGAGTCGCCACCATACGAACAGTTTAGCCATCTCATCAGTTGTTTCTAAACTTCCACAATACTTTAGAGTCGCCACCATACGGACAGATTAGCCATCTCATCAGTTGTTTCTAAACTTCCACAATACTTTAGAGTCGCCACCATACGGACAGTTTAGCCATCTCATCAGTTGTTTCTAAACTTCCACAATACTTTAGAGTCGCCACCATACGGACAGTTTAGCCATCTCATTAGTTGTTTCTAAACTTCCACAATACTTTAGAGACGCCACCATACGGACAGTTTAGCCATCTCATCAGTTGTTTATAAACTTCCACAATACTTTAGAGTCGCCACCATACGGACAGTTTAGCCATCTCATCAGTTGTTTATAAACTTCCACAATACTTTAGAGACGCCACCATACGGACAGTTTAGCCATCTCATCAGTTGTTTATAAACTTCCACAATACTTTAGAGTCGCCACCATACGGACAGTTTAGCCATCTCATTAGTTGTTTCTAAACTTCCACAATACTTTAGAGTCGCCACCATACGGACAGTTTAGCCATTTCATTAGTTGTTTATAAACTTCCACAATACTTTAGAGTCGCCACCATACGGACAGTTTAGCCATCTCATCAGTTGTTTCTAAACTTCCACAATACTTTAGAGACGCCACCATACGGACAGTTTAGCCATCTCATCAGTTGTTTCTAAACTTCCACAATACTTTAGAGTCGCCACCATACGGACAGTTTAGCCATCTCATCAGTTGTTTATAAACTTCCACAATACTTTAGAGTCGCCACCATACGGACAGTTTAGCCATCTCTTCAGTTGTTTATAAACTTCCACAATACTTTAGAGTCGCCACCATACGGACAGTTTAGCCATCTCATTAGTTGTTTATAAACTTCAACAATACTTTAGAGTCGCCACGTCCATACGGACAATTTAGCCATCTCAACATTTGTTTCTAAACATTCTCTCTAGCCGTGCCGTCATTGTCGATCCAGCACAACAACAATGGTTCAATGTCTCCCTCCCGTTTCATTTGCGGCATGTTCAACGTACGTGGATTCTCGTCAGCAACGACACGAAACCAGTTAAACGAAGATCTCGGCCGACTACACATCGTCATTTGTTGTCTGCAGGAGACAAAATCCCCCGGCGGATTTGACGAACGGTCAGGCAACTATCGGCTTCTTGGCTTGCTGTCACAATCACGATACTACGGTACGGTCTCGCCTTCACTGTCGCAACGCATTTGGAAGAACGAATCGTGCGCTATTGGTCAGTTTGTGACAGAATCGCTGTAATTCAACTGCGCCAATAACTCGCTGACGATCATCAACGTATACGGCCCGACGTCACAACGAGTTAACACCTACAATGCCGAGCAAGACGAGTTCTTCGCAGAACTCGCGATCTCAACTGCTAGCTCGGTTACTGGAAGTTCGACGAGGAATTCATGGGAAAAAGCTCGCGTGGCAGACGGAACATCAACGGCATAGCCCTAGCTGACTTCCTCGAGGTACACGGCCTGTTTGTTTGCAACACTGCATTCCAGCACGCCGCTCGTCACAAAACAAGGTGCCACGACATATTCGTATAGGTCGTACGCTATGTTGCCGTGCCGACGTCGACACTCTGCGCGCAGTCGACCGTGAACAGTGGCGAGAGTTGGGGGCGGGATAGTTCAAAATAAGAAAGCATCACATGACGCCATGGACACTAACTTTTAAATTATTTATTTACATATTTATTACATTTTAGTGAAATTTCTCCTGACGTTTTAACAAGTATTTTTACGTTCTTTATCACTTGGACATTTTAATGATATATTTATATATTTGTTTATATAGTTAATTTATTTATATATCTATTAACTCTACTTTTTCAGAAGAAATGTGATGATACATTTCGTGTGTAAACGCACACTCGAAACAAACTCGAATCACGTCACGTCTGCCACGTGAAAATGCACATAATAATAATAATACAGTTCATACAAGGCATATATCAGAGGAGGCAACGCTACGACATCTCCATGCTTTAGATTTAGTGTGTAATTACCATTTTAGTTGACCTTCTTACACACAAACGCACACTCGCGCACACACGCGCGGGAACACACACACACACACACACTCACTCACATGAAGAACAAACAAGGGCAGTAGCGTGAAAAACACACAAGTAAATAACTCTAATTAACTAGCGTTGTATCTTCTGAAACGCATCGTCAATTGGTAGATCAGAGACCAATGAACCAATGAATGGATCTTTTCTTGTCGATTTGTTCGAATTAATTTGTCATATAAATCAGTTTATTAAGACAGTATCTCAAACATTATCCTAGTAAATGACATCACAAATATTTCGCTGTAGGCTACTTATCACTCCACGACTCTTGTGTTTATAATAAATTACACGTATGTTATTTTATGCGACTTTCTAGCGTCGTATGCAACGTAGCATGCCTAGGTAGCATATGTAGGTACAAACCTGCCGTAACTGGTAATATTATATTAATTATATATATCAAACAAAACTAATGGTTATGCATTTGTATACACAGTACACGTATCACAGCATATTGACGATGAACAAAGACAAACAATGAATTAGAAAATATATAAAGTTAACTATTGGCCAACCAGTAACGGCTACCATCATGGACACAACAGCAAAATTGAAAATAAATAATATAATATTATATACACTAAGCTGTGTAAGATCGCTGTCAAACAGCATGTAGGTATCACTTACTACAACCTGTGATGCATTCTGTTGGTAGGTATAGTTATCACTTACTTCCACCTGTGATGAATTCTGTTGGGAGACCATATCTCGGGGGTGATAACGAGTGGTTCAGCTTCAACATCAGTATCTTCGTGTTTTGTACAAGAAACATTGTCCCACGACTGATGCCACCAGCACCTGGTGGAAATAATGCTCTCATTATTTTACATTTTCTGTAGTTCTACTCTTTTGCTGATAGGTGGATACAAAACTATACAAAGACAAATCAATGTATATATATTCATACAAGACCAAGCGGGTCCAATGATATATACTGTACTGTACTGTACTGTACTGTACTGTATGTACTATACATACTGCCTGCTCGGCGTCGCCCACCCACGACCGGTAACTCCGGCTGCTGGGTTAGAGATAGAGACCACCACTCTATGGGTCCGAAACAAGTTACACATTTACCCATTGGCTGGGATACTTCACTTCCCCCTGGCACATACACCAGAAAAAAGATATGACAATTAAAAGTAATAACCACCAATGCGTATGTCATTGACCACCAATATGTAGGTCACTGACCAATGCGTGCAAAGTGTGGGGCGCTAGACCGAAGGTGAGATTATTTGCCCACTAATAATTCAATGACTGTGTCCTGTATACCACTTGTTTGTGCCGCTACGGCTTACTCAATGTCATAGATAACAACGGCATTGTGTGGCCTAAAAAGTGTGTTTGTCGTTAAGAATGCATAATAGACAATGACGTCCACGTCACGTATGGTGCGGCGCCTCAGTCGGGGAGTGAATCGAGCAACATTGTAGGGCTTGGATAAACGTGCAACAAAGCGGTTAGTGGCGAACAGGCGAAACAAATGTGGTTGAATAAGTGAGACTGGTCACAAGAGAGACTCAAATAGATGAAAATAGCGCTTGTATAGTTTGAAAGCTGTATTACAAATGAAATGGGACTGTACGTACATATAGATAGTGCGTAAGCCTTCTGATGCAGATCAGATTAATTATTTGCTCCGGCACAATATCAAGCCGCTAAATCGTTCATTACAAATAATTTCCTTATACAATTTGCATTAGAATATAAATTTGGTGATATTGTACAAATGCAGCGACGATCACATATGAGAGATCGAAAGATTGGATAGGTCGACAGTGGAAATAAAATGATTGCATTTAAATAGTTTGTGTTGAGATTGCTTTTTATGGAATTCTATATACACGAATGTTTTGAACTATCCAACGGTGTCCGGTGTATCAAACGGGTAATTATAAAGCATATCATACATTGAAGGTTCAATTAGTCAATGAAAATTATTTGATATTGTTAACACAGATATTTGATAGTTTTAACACACCGATGTCTTACCTTCGGAGTCGCTTGCCCAGAAACATACCAATGCCAAGAGCAGAATTCGCATCAGAAGCCCGGGCGGGGGCAGAGGCTGTGGACGCTTCGGCGCTTTCGAGCGGAGCAGTCCCATCTTCGTTGACTCTCAATGTCTCGCAGGAAGATACCTGATGCTGCCAAACGACTGCTGCCTAAGCAATCTGTCGATCGACTGGCGGCGTTCGGGCTTGGTGGTCAATAACTGACACCGCACTGGAAGAAATCAATAAACAAAGTTGGCATTCTGTGATAGGCTGTTGGTCCACACTGACGACGCGTGTGCAACATTTGACACATCCGTCGTTCCTGTTTTGTTACACCCAACGACGCAATACTTAATTTGTAACCTACCATTGCACGAAGGATTTTAAATAGCAACGTTGAAAAATAGTCTGCTTCTTAGGGTCAACTTTTGCCATAATGTTCACTTTTGGAAGAAATCACCAAAGTCGACGCAGATGATCTTTGATGGGTACTAATCAAATCCAGATATAGGACACATTTTGGGATTTGTTAACACCCCTTATTAAAATAAATTCAAAATGGCCGCCACCGATACAACTGATACGGTCAATGTTTCAGCTAATAATAGGCCGATTTCGGTGAGCTCGGTATGCATTATGATAGTTTTTGGCATGTCCGATCGATCAAAGAGGTTTTCGTTAGCATCCAAGGTGAAGGTCACGAGTTTATTTTGCCTAAATAGCTATAATTTGCCAATACAACTGACATTGGAACTATTTATCTTATGTTAGACATATATTGCATGATAGATCAGATCATGTCTCCTTTGTCTCCATGCTGTCAAGGTATATCCAGAAGGTCAATGTGATGACTTCAAAACACGCACGATCCGTATGTTGTTAATAAATTTCAAACTTATCATGTCAGAATCATGAATGTCGAATATATCTACCCCAGCATTCGATGGAGCACATTTTAGAACAACCACACGTTTATTAACAAGTAACGCAACCAGAAGTGACGGAAAACTGTATCAGGAACTATCCTTGTTTAACAGAGGAAGTCCAGTGATGAATTGGAGGTGGGAAAAGTCAATGATGTGTATAGGTAGAACAATCATATCAAGCGTGGAGCAACATTAGATACAGCATCACTGAATTAAGAATGGTGTTCGTTGGGAGTTGATGTCGGAGGAGGACCTGGGCGACCATAACAGCTTCCTCCACATTTGCATCTGGTAATGGACACAATACCATCTTATAGCAGGATCAACAGTTCCATTATAGCTTGTAGTGCATCTGCCCTTCCATGGGTTTCACTACTCGAGGTAGGGGAGTCCAGAAAGGCACCCAACTAGATTCAGACTCAACCCATCCCCAGGATCCTGGGCTCAGCAAGACATCTTCGGGCACGGGAGATTGGCCACATAGGTTGCTCTCTTGGGGGGCTGCATCACGGCTGCCTAGATTGGTGGCAGGTAGTCGAGCGTGCGAGATGGCTTAGTGAATATCTGCTGGTGTGTTTGTCGTGGATGGAAATATATATATATGAACTTCTTGCCCATTCCATACGACACCAACAGTTTTCCTGCATCAATCTCAATGAAGAAAGAGACCCCCAACGATGCTAGTGTCGTTTGCAATGACCAGTATGCGGTTATAGCCTTATGACACTGCATTTGCCGCATGTGACATAACTATCGTATCGAAGCTTTTGGCGGGAATTTCCGGTGGTGAATTGTTTTGAATTTGGTGTAGCAAACTTGCGTAAATGTAAGTGATATTATTGAGTGATATTATTCATAACGTAGTTGTAGATACGTATAAAACAAGATTTGTTGTTAAAAGTTAGCTAGAGGGAGTAATCTATGGTAGTGGTGAAGTAAACGTAACGTGAATGACAATAGAATAGGGTTAGTTGAGATAGTTGATATAGTTAGATGAGTAATTAAAACCTGAAATAACAAACTTATAAAGTGTATATTAGTAGCCTACACAGGAAACAGTATTTGTAAAGACTATCTTGAAGACGCGTACGGTGTGTCACTGTGTGTTAACAAATATAACCAACTATAACCTAACAATCTGGTGTAATTAACTGTACAGAGAAACGTCTTTTTAAAGACTATATAAAACTATTTTAATACAAATAATTCTGATATAGCACCTTGCAAGCGGGAACTCAGGGCAAAACGACACTTAGTTTGCAACGACTGCCAGAGCTGGGTGGATTTTGCGTTGTCTGGCTGTCCAAAATCATGGGCAGAGACCAAAGAAGACGGATTCACTTTTCGGTGTGTGGGGTGTTTGAGGGTGGAATGTCTGATGAAGGAGGTGTGTAAGTTGACGTATATAGTGAAGAAAATGGAGGCGAAACTCAACATGGAAGTAGATGGAACAGAGAGGGATGACACGGAGAGATTTGAAAATACTACGACACAGAAGGAGCAGAGATGTGACACGGAGATTGAAGAAAGGAGACAGAGAGGTGGGAAGGTGACAGGTGTGAAGGAACAAAAAAATGAGAAGAAGACAGAGGGACGAAGGAAAAGTGTTCGGCAGAGGAAAAGAAAACGTGTCAGTGGGGATAGATCAACAGGTGGTCAGACTGTAGAGAACGAGGGGAGACGCGAAGCGATACAGGTGGTGAAGAGGTAGATACCACAGAGGCAGTTGGTAAGACTGTGAAACAGAAGACTGAGAAGAATACAGATGGAAGAAGATAAAGTGTTGTGTTCAGCAAAAGACAGAAAACGTGACAGGCGGGAAGGTGACAGGGGAGAAAGTGACCGTAGAGAAAGAGGTAGGAGGGGAAAAGGGACGGGAGAGGAGAGAAACAATGTGATGGAAGGAAAGATGAAGGGACGAATGGAAGTGAGATTAAATGAGATAGAAGAGAAGATGACATGACGGGACAAGAGAAAAAGCGACAGGAAAGAATGGAACGGAAGAGAATGTGATAGGAGAGAAGACGACAGGGTAAAAGACAACAACCAGACAGATGCAAACCGGAGAAGGAGCTACTCTGGGCCAGTGATTGAGGAGGCATTGAGGAAAGAGAGGGTGTTTATGGACGACTCTATTCTGAGAAAGACAAATAAGACACTAAGTGAGGGGGACGTCGTTGTTTGTCTACCGGGGGCTAGGATAGAGCATGTGACTGAAAGGGTAGAGAAGGTATTAGGGCATGGCAAGGGAGGGTCTATACTAGTACACGGAGGGACAAATAATGCAGACAGGGAGGGAAAATCTGGGATAGTACAGAAGTACAGACAGTTAGTGAGGAAGTTAAAGAAGACAAGAGTTGAACAGAATATTCTCTCGGGAATTTTGCCAGTATTGGGAGGAAGAGGGCAACATATAGAAACTGCAAGAGGATGGCGATCAACGCATTAATTGAGCAGATGTGTGAAGAAGATGGGGTGGGATTCACAGATGTATGGGGTACTTTGCTTGGAGGGAAGATATGTACATATGTACAAACATAAGCATAGAAGAAAATGAAAAAGTACAAGACGCTATAAGCGATGTGAGCAAACAGGACTGTATTATTATGGGGGATTTTAACCATGGGCATACACAATGGAAATATCTACAGAGTATGGGTAGTGAGGACCACAAATATTTAGTTTTAGTACAAGATAGTTTCCTTTCTCAACATGTGCTAGAACCAACAGGGGAGAGAATGTTTTAGACATAGTTTTGTCCTCACAGAATGAATTAGTTGACAATGTCAAGATATGTGAGCCACTAGGGAGTAGTGATCACAACTAGATACATTTTACTATCAAAATAAAATCAGAAAGGAATAGTAAAATGCAGTACAGGAGAAATTTCCACAAAGGAAGATATCAGGACTTGAGGAAATATTTAACAAAGATAGACTGGAATAACACACTGAAGAATAAGACCGCAACAGAATGCTGGAATATCTTAAAGAGTGAAATTGAGTGCATCATCGATAAATTTGTTCCCTTTAAAAAACAAGTGTAACCGTCCAAAAAGAAACACTTATCGAAATAAGCCATTAGAAAACATTAGTACAAACAAATAATGTGGAAGTTATACAGACGTAATGGAAATGATGAAGACTACAACATTTATAAAGAAACACTAAATCAAGCTACAGCTGAAATTAGAAATTCAAAAAGAAGCTATGAACAAAAATTACCTTGTAATATAAACGATGACAACAAGTGTTTGTATGCGTATGTTCGAAACAAACAGAAAATTCAGGTCGATCCTCTAGAAGATAGTGCTGGAAATATAATATCAGAGGGATTCTTAATGGCAGAAGACCTGAATGAGTATTTTAATTCAATCACGATGGATACTGGGACAGTTCCATCTTACTGGTGTCGTTGCGCAGATAGCATCTCCCATTCCCATCACTTGGTAATCGCTACAAAATATCGAACCGTCATGTATGCCTAGATCCCGAGAGAATGCTGCTTTGGATAATACATGAGAGGCGGCGTCGAGTATACCTCGCTAGTTGGTCTGGTAAGTTGAACTCTTTGTCATGTGTGACATGACAAACCGTGTTACGTTACATAGAACACAGAGAATGCTGCTTTGGATAATACATGAGAGGCGGCGTCGGGTATGCCTCGCTAGTTGGTCAAGTAAGTTCAAGTCTTTATCCAGTATGACATTAAAACAGTACCATGTCACACAGAACAAAGAGGCTGGTGCTTTGGATAATACATGAGAGGCAAACAGTGCCATGTCACACAGAACAAAAAGTAATGGAACCATCAGAAATCCCGTTACGTCAATATAACCGGTGCTGTTACGTAGTTGGACTGGGAGACGTGTCATCCTTTACATTTGGAATACGGCTAAATAAATTGCTTCACGCAATATTTGCCGTACGGATACTTCAGTTATCTATTTTCGTACGTTATAAGGTATAAATAAATGACAACATAGGAACTATTTGCCATTATTCTATGGTTGGGGTGCGGTAAGAGGGTAAGAGTCGTCAATATATCTATCCATCATTTATGCCTAGATATGTTATATGGCTGTCGATCGTGGGAGAACGTTTTGGACAATAAGTGAGAAGCCGCGTGGCGACCGACCCAGTAGAGGGTCTCATTCGTTACTCTCTTTGTTCTATGAATGTGACAATAAGTGAGAGGCCGCGTGGCGAGCGACCCAGTAGAGGGTCTCATTTGTTACTCTCTTTGTTCTATGAATGCGCGACAACTATTGCAGTGCGTAATTTATAGTTTTGACTGTGTTAATGAAAACACCATTAAACTCACTCTATAAACTTAGCGAGGGCTTTCACGAAACACAGGGTCGATTACTAAAACATCATTAATAATTTCTTAGACCGACAACCGTACAGACAAACAAAATTTAATGGAGACATCGGGAGAGAGCGAAGCAGAGAGCGACACAAACAGACTGGCATAACGACAGGCAGACTGGCTGACAGATAAACAGCCAGACCGACAAACCAACAGACCAACAGACAGACATATTGGCTGATCGACAGGCCAACATGCAGAAAGACAGACATAGATAAGCAGACAGACAGACAGACAGACAGACATACAGACAGACAGACAGACAGACAGACGGACAGACAGACAGACACACAGACGGACAGACAGACAGACAGACAGAGAGATAGTTTCACAGCGACAGGGGGCAGGCAGGCAGGCAGGCAGGCAGAAACGAGGGAGGGAGGGACGGAGGGAGGGAGGGAGGCAGGGAGGGAGGGAGGGAGGGAGGGAGGGAGGGAGGGAGGGAGCGAGCGAGGGAGGGAGCGAGGGAGGGAGGGAGGGGGAGAGAGAGAGGGAGGGAGGGAGGGAGGGAGGGAGGGAGGGAGGGGAGGGAGGGAGGGACGGAGGGAGGGAGGGAGGGAGGGAGGGAGGGAGGGACGGACGGACGGACGGACGGACGGACAGACGGACGGATAAAGAGATAAAATCGACTGTCAAATAATTCTCGAATCTTTGCTGCAAATGCAATGTTGACTAATTAGCAGCTACGTCACTTTGAAGCACGTGACGCGTTGTTATTTGTTATTATTGTGTCATTTTATGCAAGAAGACGACAGCACTCAAGTCACAGCTTTGAGGCGTCGAAGTTTCTCCCGTTTTGAACACTTAATTGTACTCTGCATCGACTTGACATTGTCGGTGAGCAAACATCAAGGTCCATTCTAGAACTAGCAACGACAAGAAAATGTTAATTTCATACGCCCAATTTAGAATGTAATATAATTTATATATATATATATATGTATAGCTGAGTCGTGCTGCATTGAAATGAAGCATACTGGCGCAAGTGCGACGTCGAAGTGGCTCCGGCGAAGTCTTCCAATGCCAGGAACCGTCAATGGAATCGTGCTTAAGCTCCGGCTCAACCTACCCTATATGAATTTGACGGTGGAGGTTTTTGGCGAGCCTCAAGGGGGGTGCAGTTGGAGGTTTTAACCCCCTACCCTAGACTACTATCTGTGGATCTACCCCTGTTGTATACATGGATGGTGATTTTAGTCACGGCAACGTCTAGAATAAAACAATGACTCTAGACGCCAACGGGTAAAACGGGTGGTATACACTTTTACGCAGTTTTATTATACAGCGTGTGATGTTTTCCTAACCACATGTAGAGCAAATTAATCATATTAAACTTACAGTTAGTATTGCAATGAGATTGAATGAAGGATATTGTATTTTGATTGTCAAAATGGATCCTATACTTGACTGACTAGTCGACGGTCATTTGATTGGCAAATTACACTTGTTGGTTTGGACAATGCCAAATCATATGTTGTGTAGAACCTGCGTAGTGACCCGGGGGCAGGGGGTGCACTGGCACCTGGGCGCCGAGTCACGGGGACGCCGAATCGATGGTCAATGTATATCTACCAAGCGAATAACATCGTATAACAATAATATACGCGATTCTGCTCTTCACTTGAGACAGTCACAGTTTGAACGTGACTGGTATTCAGTCGGACAGTCGGGAACAACTTGTGACAGCGTATGGAACCATTCAATCAGTAGGTCCTCTCTCTCTTTCGCAAGTTCACCTCTGCGATTGAATTAAGGTAGACGGGGACCGGCCGCCATAGTCAAACGGGAGATCGAAACCCGGCGGAGGCCCTGGAGTGCCAGAGTGGAAACTGTCATAGTTATTAATGATTGTTTCGATTACAGTGTGGGGTTATTTGAGAAGCTGTTGCGTGGACTAGAAATACAGAATTCAGAGACCGGTAATCCGATCAAAAAAGAATGTTCGGAAATTTGCATCAGACACACAAGGTTAGATTGACCCCCCTCTCTGTCAAAACTCTAGGAACCGAACTCCATTCAGATATATGTGACTGAAGGTAGAAGGATTGTAAACACACCCCACGACAGTTGTTTTCTTTTCTTATGTCATACGATGAAGATGTAATTCCCGGGTCTACCCGTTATGTTACAAATTATTATCATAACCCCGGATAGACACACGCTGTAGGAACACATATACTTCGACCAGCAAGTGGTTGATCAGTTTATAACAACTAAAGCAGGAAAATCGGTAATGGTGTTCACTTTGGTGCGCACCTATTTGTGTTTGTAAATGCGTTCATTGTTTATTATTTGTAATTTAATATTGGTTTTACCACGAACAGTTCACAGTTCATGTCGAGAAAAAAGTAATTTGTACTTTTGGTATTCAATCTGTGCCACAGCCTTTCGTGTCTTGTCCTGCTTATTCCACTATCATTGACAATTTAGTGGTTTGGTTTTCAATTAAATGCCCACCATCATTAAGTTGATTATTCTGGCACTGGGAGTTTGGAGAATGAGATCCCAGCGTAGTGACTCCACGACAGGTTTCTTCTATTTCCCTGCGTGGGATCTTTCACTTCCCCTGGCATAGACACCAGATAGAAGGGACCAACGACTTATAAAGCCTCTTCAAAAAGACCAGGTAATGTATTGCCAACCCAAAAAGAGCACACGATGCAATAGAGACTAGTTACTAAGGCGCCGGAACCAGGGGAGGGCTTAAGGGCTGAGCCTCCAACATTTTGAGGAGGGGGGGCTGGATATAGGATATATATATATATATTTATGGAAAGGTTATGCATTTCCTAGTGTAATTTGCGTTGGTGATGGGCTAGGACATAATATTAGCCCCCCCCCAGTATTCCTCAAGGGGGTTGAAATCTAGGTTTTTAGGTAGCCTGAACAGCTTATGAAATTGTGAACTTCGTAGCGAAATCAGTGGAACAGCACCCCCGCCCCCGTCTTCCGATGTCATCAGTCGAGCCGAGACAGCGGATAAAAGCTGAAGTTACTGCGCCGCAGCAGCGACCATTTTTCAACCCCACCCCCACCCCCCACCCCGTCTTCCGATGTCGTGAGTCGGGCTGACAGCGGAGAGCGGAGTGGTGCTCAAAGTGGTGTTCAGCCCCTACAATATTTATTTCGTTCCGGCGCCTATGAGGTATATTTGTTTCATCACGACTCCAATGTCACAGTAGTATTAAGCTACGGAAATCTTGATGGGCACATTTTAAAGGAAAACAAAAGGCAATTCTTTAGGTCGATGCATCTAAGTGTTAATAAAACTAACCAATTGCAACTACACTAAAGACTAATACACCAGTAGTGTAGAAGAAAAACCTTGTGAAGGCGGAACATTTATGTTGTGTAGTAAGCCGTTCAATCACCGAACTGGGAATACTAGTCTATAAAGTATTTCACGACTCTCAATATAACCATATATTTCGGCCAACCGTTTGTTAGCATTTGTGCTCTCAGTTGATTATGTCACAAGTGGCAGTGGCAGTGGCATAGTGACCCGGGGCAGGCGGGTGAACTCGCCCCTGGGCGCCGTGTCTGGTGGGGTCCTCTAGTATGATCTATTTGTGGTACACTGCGGTAACTGGGCACCTTTCGGTCCCAGGCTAACATGTTAGGGATTTAGTAGAAGGACAACTCTGATTTAAAACCTGGGTAGACCCAACTCATTAACATTGACAGGCAGTGGGTTTAGGAGAAGGAAAACTCTGACTTCAAACCATGGGCAGATCCACTAGTCATGGAAGACATTGACCTACGGGAAGGAAAACCTGGAAGACAAACCAACCACATGGGTCAGCATGGGCAGCGCCATGTGGCTCGAATAAATGACCTCAATTATATGCTATGTCACTTAGTAATTACGAGATTGACTACCGCGTGCGGGGGAACCGACGCGCTGGGACCCAGGCACCAGCTAGAAATCAGCGAAGACCTCGAGGGTCGAACAGCCGGCATCGACTCTCATGCGAAGTCCGGTTTGACACCCTCAATGTGGGAACAATGACAGGGAAACGAGTGGAGGTGGCGGAGCTACTGAAAAGGCAGAAACTGTCAGTGATGGGGATACAAGAAACCAAGTGGAAAGGGGACCGGGCAGTGGAACTGGGAGATGGGTTTAAGATGCTGCATGCAGGGGGAGATGGAAGGACGAATGGAGTGGGAGTGATTATGAAGGAGGAATACAGCAAGGAAGTCATCAGGGTGGAACGATGGGAAGGCAGAATAATTGCAGTGTGAATTATTTGTTATGTGTCGTTCATTATTGATTTTACCATGAACAATTTACAGTTCATATCAAATAGAGTAGACCTTAGATAGTGTACCCCCTAAAGAGAAATGGCTATAATTTCACGATAAAACTAAGAAGAATCTACTAACAAAGTTTGAACGAAGGAAAATATATAAAAATAACGTCACGAAAAACTATATATTTGTATCTCCTTAATTTTGGAGACAGAGTAAAAAAATATAAATTATGTAAATGGTCCAATATCAAAATCCATCATCAATATTGTATCAGCTGGTCCAATATTGAAACCTGTGCTTTCATATTGGACCAACAGAAAAACAAAGCTTCTAATTGTTAACTGAACAAAAATATAATTATGTTCAATTATGGAGCCATTTCTGTGATAACAATACTGATTTCTCACCCCCGCAACTAAAGAAAAACAAACTAACATTCGCTGCTCGAAGACTGTCTACTTTAGCAGATGGCATCAGTCATAGTCAAAGAATACTTCCAGTCAGGAATCTTATAATGTGCACAATATCATTTCGTAGCCTATATTACACTTCGATGTCTTTATAAGATCACAATATAAAAATATTAAATCAAACTGAACAAAAATCTTGCCGTCTTCGGCTCATTTTACGTGGAAATACAGAGAAAGTGTAGAAGCAGTGAACATGAGATTGGCTGCTGTTTAGTCAAGGCTCATTTTACGTGGAAAATAAACAGAAAGTGTAGAGCAGTGAACATGAGATTGGCTGCTGTTTAGTCAAGGCTCATTTTACGTGGAAAATACACAGAAAGTGTAGTAGCAGTGAACATGAGATTGGCTGCTGTTTAGTCAAGGCTCATTTTACGTGGAAAATACAGAGAAAGTGTAGTAGCAGTGAACATGAGATTGGATACTGTTTAGTCAAGGCTCATTTTACGTGGAAAATACAGAGAAAGTGTAGTAGCAGTGAACATGAGATTGGCTGCTGTTTAGTCAAGGCTCATTTTACGTGGAAAATACAGAGAAAGTGTAGTAGCAGTGAACATGAGATTGGCTGCTGTTGAGTCAAGGCTCATTTTACGTGGAAAATACAGAGAAAGTGTAGTAGCAGTGAACATGAGATTGGCTGCTGTTTAGTCAAGGCTAATTTTTCACGTGGAAAATACAGAGAAAGTGTAGTAGCAGTGAACATGAGATTGGATACTGTTTAGTCAAGGCTCATTTTACGTGGAAAATACACAGAAAGTGTAGTAGCAGTGAACATGAGATTGGATACTGTTTAGTCAAGGCTCATTTTACGTGGAAAATACAGAGAAAGTGTAGTACCAGTGAACATAAGATTGGCTGCTGTTTAGTCAAGGCTCATGTTACGTGGAAAATACAGAGAAAGTGTAGTAGCAGTGAACATGAGATTGGCTGCTGTTGAGTCAAGGCTCATTTTACGTGGAAAATACAGAGAAAGTGTAGTAGCAGTAAACATGAGATTGGCTGCTGTTTAGTCAAGGCTAATTTTTCACGTGGAAAATACAGAGAAAGTGTAGTAGCAGTGAACATGAGATTGGATACTGTTTAGTCAAGGCTCATTTTACGTGGAAAATACAGAGAAAGTGTAGTAGCAGTGAACATGAGATTGGATACTGTTTAGTCAAGGCTAATTTTACGTGGAAAATACAGAAAAAGTGTAGTAGCAGTGAACATGAGATTGGCTGCTGTTTAGTCAAGGCTCATTTTACGTGGAAAATACAGAGAAAGTGTAGTAGCAGTGAACATGAGATTGGCTGCTGTTTAGTCAAGGCTCATTTTACGTGGAAAATACAGAGAAAATGTAGTAGCAGTGAACATGAGATTGGCTGCTGTTTAGTCAAGGCTCATTTTACGTGGAAAATACAGAGAAAGTGTAGTAGCAGTGAACATGAGATTGGATACTGTTTAGTCAAGGCTCATTTTACGTGGAAAATACAGAGAAAGTGTAGTAGCAGTGAACATGAGATTGGCTGCTGTTTAGACAAGGCTCATTTTTCACGTGGAAAATACAGAGAAAGTGTAGTAGCAGTGAACATGAGATTGGATACTGTTTAATCAAGGCTCATTTTTCACGTGGAAAATACAGAGAAAGTGTAGTAGCAGTGAACATGAGATTGGATACTGGTTAACCAAGGCTCATTTTACGTGGAAAATACAGAGAAAGTGTAGTAGCAGTGAACATGAGGTTGGATACTGTTTAGTCAAGGCTCATTTTACGTGGAAAATACAGATAAAATGTAGTAGCAGTGAACATGAGATTGGCTGCTGTTTAGTCAAGGCTCATTTTTACACAGATCACAAACAAACTGTCCCCCACGTTTTCCTGCACGGAAAACGTGAACCCATCTACTACACATCTGGCACTGTAGCATGTCCTATTTACAGGAAGCAAAACCAAGTATTTTCACTGTTGCCATTTTTACTGCATTTTAGCACATTTCGCTACATTTGTATTGTGTTTCTCTCCCTTCGATTAAAGGAAACTACCGTCTTTTTTTCTTTGCTTCATCGTTGGCCTTCTTCTTCTTCTTTGCCTTGTGGAGGGACATCTTGTATGGGCTTGTGGTTAGGATTTGAGCTTTAGTCTTTCTGCACATCCCTTTCAGGAGACTGGGTTTCCTGACCGGAAGAGGAGCTATTTCTGCAATTGGCATTCGTCTGGGTGATTGGAAGTCACAATACCCTGCGTAGACAGGATGCTGCCAACTGATATGGGCTGAAAAGGAAGGCAATCCACTTTGGTCATTGACAGTAGAAGGCTGCCCACTGTCGTAAGAAGTACATGAAAGCTACCCACTCTTGTGAGGGGTGAAAGGTTTCCCATTTTGTTCTGAAGAGGTGGACGTCTGCCTACTCTGATCGGAGGAGGGAGGAAGCTGCCCTCTCTGGTCGGAGGAGGTAGAAGGTTGTCCTCTCTGGTCGGAGGAGGTAGAAGGCTGCTCTCTCTGGTCGGAAGAGGTAGAAGGCTGTCCTCTCTGGTCGGAGGAGGTAGGACGTTGCCCTCTCTGGTCGGATATGGTAGACAACTGCCCTCTCTGTTCGGAGGAGGTAGAAGGCTGCTCTCTCTCTCTCTGGTCGGAAGAGGTAATGGTTGTCCTCTCTGGTCGGCTGAGGTAGAAGGCTGCCCTATCTGGTCGGATGAGGTAGACGGTTGTCCTCTCTGGTCAGAGGAGGTAGAAGGCTGCCCTCTCTGATCGGAGGAGATAGAAGGTTGTCCTGTCTGGTCGGAAGAGGTAGAAAACTGCCCTCTCTGGTCGGAAGAGGTAGAAGGCTGCCTTCTCTGGTCGGAAGAGGAAGAAGGCTGCCTTCTCTGGTCGGAGGAGGTAGAAGACTGCACTGTCTGGTCGGAAGAGTAGAAGGCTTCCCTCTCTGGTCGGAAGAGGAAGAAGGCTGCCTTCTCTGGTCGGAGGAGGTAGAAGGCTACACTGTCTGGTCGGAAGTGGTAGAAGGCTGCCCTCTCTGGTCGGAAGAGGAAGAAGGCTGCCATCTCTGGTCGGAGGAGGTAGAAGGCTGTACTGTCTGGTCGGAGGAGGTAGAAGGCTGCCCTCTCTGGTCGGAAGAGGAAGAAGGCTGCCTTCTCTGGTCGGAGGAGGTAGAAGGTTGCACTGTCTGGTCCGAAGAGGAAGAAGGCTGCCTTCTCTGGTCGGAGGAGGTAGAAGGCTGCACTGTCTGGTCGGAGGACGTAGAAGGCTGTCCTCTATGGTCGGAGGAGATAGAAGGTTGTCCGGTCTGGTCGGAGGATGTAGAAGGTTGTCCTCTCTGGTCGGAGAAGGTAGACGACTGTCCTCTCTGGTCGGAGGAGGTAGAAGGTTGTCCTCTCTGGTCGGAGGAGGTAGAAGATTGTCCTCTCTGGTCGGAGGAGGTAGAAGGCTGCCCTCTCTGGTCGGAAGAGGTAGAAGGCTGTCCTCTCTGGTCGGAGGAGATAGAAGGTTGTAGAAAGTGTCCTGTCTGGTCGGAGGAGGTAGAAGGCTGTCCTCTCTGGTCGGAGGAGGTAGACGACTGTCCTCTCTGGTCGGAGGAGGTAGAAGGCTGTCCTCTGTGGTCGGAGGAGATAGAAGGTTGTCCGGTCTGGTCGGAGGAGGTAGAAGGTTGTTCCTCTCTGGTCGGAGGTGGTAGAAGGTTGTTCCTCTCTGGTCGGAGGAGGTAGAAGGCTGAGCTCTCTGGTCTGAGGAGGTAGAATGCTGTCCGGTCTGGTCGGAGGAGGTAGGAAGCTGTCTTCTCTGGTCGGAGGAAATGGAAGGCTGCTCTCTCTCTCTCAGGTCTGAAATGAAAGGGTGCCCACTATGTGTTGTAAGTTTTAAAGGGAATATGCCTGTTGCTGGGTTTAATGTTTTCAGCTGCAGTTTCTTTGAACACTCATTGTTTTTTGTAGATACAATATCGGGACTAATTTTGTGTCGGGAGTTGTGGGGTGGGGAATGTGGGGCTTTCGAAATCCTGATCTAAACCATATCATACTGGTGGGCCCTATACAGTTATTGACAAGAAAGATAGAGCACCCGCTCCGGACCACCCGTCTCTCATATATTTATAAAAGTAATTATTATGAAATCTGTAAAACACTGACCCTCATCTTCACTGACCACAACGCAGTCGTAGTGGCCAACGTCTTGCACTATCGCTGTGTACATGACGTACATAGGACTCTCTTCGGTAAAATCCCCTATCCCGTACTTGACGATGCTGCGAAAAGTGTCGTCCTCAGCTACGATAGGCATGTTGAGGACCTTGGACATGTCAAACACCTCCATCTCGCCTGGCATTGTCTTGGGACTGGACATGGCAAACACCTCCATCTCGCCTGGCATTGTTTTGAGACTGGACATCGCACACAGCCTTTCTGCCATTGACTGGTAATGTCTTGCGCCTTGCAGTAGGTCAGCATGGACCACATCTTGAGGCAGGGCAGAGTATGACTGGAAGTTCGTACATACATACTCAATGACATCTGCCCTAAGCTTATCAGCAAATATCTTCTCCATGATTTTGAGGACGGTGTTCAAGGGAAGTTTGTTTCGGTTTCTCGCAGTTTTCTGCGACTGCTGGTCCCGGGAAATTGCTACCCTTTTGAATAAACATCTGTCGTCTGATTTAATATGAATTACCTTGAGGGACGATCTTCATACAGAATCCAAGTGAGCACATGGACCATCACCACTTCCTGATCTAGGTGGGGTTGGCTTTTCCGTTTCAGACCTTGCAGGCATTGGCAAATTTGGATTGACACAAGGCCTTGAAGAGCTGGAGGTGATGGAGGCTGGGCATCAGATGGTCTGGACGGCAGAGGACGGGGTGATCTGGGTCTTTCATTTCGTGTTGGGCGTAGCTTAACTGGTGGCGGTGGCGATGAACTGCGGTCTATTGAAGAGAGTAGCACCGGCGACACCATTTTTTTTTTAGGAAAGACGGTGGACGACAAGAAGTCATGCTCTTCAAAGACGTTCCTTGGGCATGGCTAGATTCCACATCTCTTGAATCCATATACTGCTGTCGTCATGGTTGCTGCTTTCATATAAGCCTCGCAAAGCTGTCATCACCCATTGTATTGGCTGATTGTTCTCCTTGGATTTGTCCGCAACCATTGTTCAGCTGCTTGGTTGTAGTATGTTTTGAGAGGTCTGAGGAAAGCCACATCCAAGGGCTGTACCCTATGCGTGGAGTTTGGTGGCGATGAAATCATGATGATGTCATGGAGTCTTGCAATCTATATTGCTTCAACATTTCTGGTATGCGCATCGTGACCGTCTAGTATAAAAATGACTGGCGTCTCAGCTGTGGGTTTAGCACAGGAAACGAAATTAATTTTGGAGTCACCTGACGAAAAACTCCCTATCCATCCTTCCTGACTCGTTGCCAAGGACGAGCCTTCCTGACGGACCTAGGTAAGTTCAAGCAGCATTGAAGCAACATACAACTGTGGTGTTTACACCTCGCTCTCCACTTGTTGTCGCACCCACCTGTTTGGCACCTTTCTTGGCAATTACTTTTGGAGGTTTATGCACTGTGCTCAATCCTGCTTCATCGACGTTGTAGATACGTGTAGCACCAATATGATGAGCCTCGACTGTTCTCGCCAAAAATCAAAGAAGTGGTGAACATATTCTTTGTTGAACCCTCCTTTGCGAGCTTGTGAAGTTGCTTCCGTTTGACGTAGCTTCAGTTTTGGGTGTCTTTTTAGAGAACCAGAAAACCATGTTTTCCCAGATGTTTCCTTCTCTTTGTTGAATATTTATAATTATGGGGAATTTTATTCCGCTCTGTTACCGGGAATGCAAGCGACATTAAGTATTTGCGTGTAATGCTGAAGAGATGGACACGCACGTGACTGCTATCTGTAGGTCTGCAATTTTCCATCTCCGCAATATTGCAAGAATAAGACGTTATCTAACACCTGCAGCAACAGAACAAGTCATACATGCGTTTGTTACCAGCAGACTTGACGTTGGCAATGCATTACTCCACCGACTGCCTGTGAAACAACTAGAACGGTTGCAGAGAGTACAGAATTGGGCGGCTCGCCTTGTCGACGGCGCCAGGAAGTTCTGTCATGTCACACCTCTATTGATGAAGCTGCACTGGCTGCCAATAGCAGTTAGAGTAGAGTAAAAGATACTTCTACTCACGCACCGAACACTGACTGGCTGTGCACCACAGTATATCACCAAATGTTTGAACAGACGTCAGCCAACTCGATTGTTGCGCTCCAGTGAACATAATCATTTATGTGTACCACGTGCAACGCGTCGCTGGGGTGATAGATCATTTTGCGTGGTAGCCCCAATACTGTTGAACTTTTAAATCAAACTTTAAGACTTATCTGTTTTCCCGAACATTCTGCTCGGCGCCGTGAGCACCGATTGTTGGAACGGCGCATTATAAATGTCACGATTTGATTTGAAGAGATGATCCTGCAAAAGCTGCGCATATTGCACAAGTTCTGTTTCAGTATCATATGTAAGTGCACAATATCTGCCAAAACTTTTTCTTCACACCATTTGCGAATTTGTTTTGTGACAGAAAGTGTATCTTAAATGTAGGCTTAGAGATACCTAAGATTCTGCAAGTCTCATTCACCCACTGGTCTCCGTTTATGAAAGATGTTAGCGCCCTTTTTCATCGCCTCTTCACTCCATCGTCCATATTGCCTGAAACAGTTTATGCAAATAAAAATTGCATGCTTAAAGTTACTTTCTGGAGGGGTTGTCAGAGATTCTTATCACTTTGGGCTTTTTTGGGCATGGAATATACAAGAAACCCATTTTCTCAAATGTTCTCTAAAAATGGTTTATTTAATAATATTAAAACTTGAACGCCGCCAAGACAGTAACGCCGAGATAATAGCAAAGTTTCAGATAAGTAAGTGTATAATATTGTAACACTTGGTTTACATATGGTATCACTGGTACAACATATACGGCACCGAGCGGTACAATATCTGCACGGCCTACTGACGTCAAATGAGAACCCATCATTCAAAATGGCGAATCACAGTTAGCCGAAGCTGCCGTTTGTTTCTCCATCTGTGGCTGCGGTATTAAAAAAAGACTTGCGTCTTTCAAACTTAGAGTTATAAATCATACCTTGTTCAGTATTATTACAACAGTGACCATAAAACATGAAAATACTTACCGCTTTCCACGTGGGGTCTGAGACGCCATTGTGTTTTCCGCCAAATGTCCAAAATGAAGTAAGCTTTCAAAATAACGACCAACCAGAAAGATCCAAACAACAGCTTTTCTGAAGTCAAAGAGGTATGATTTGCAAATTGGTACAATATCTAAGGACTTACCCCAGCAATTTAATGTGACCTTTAGTTTAATGATGATATTTAGTATTTGAAATAGAACACTGCACCAAAAACAGGTTCATTAATACAGTTTTCAAACTTCACTGTAGCATGACCGGATTAGCTGGCTTTGAGAGGAAACATGTAAAATAAGTATCGGGGGGGGGGTGGCGCCATTATGTGTTTTGCACCCGGGCGCCGACAACTCTCACTATACGCCACTATACGTCACGTTCATTTATATAATAATATAAGTTTGTTTTATGATCCGGCGTATTCGCACAAGTTGGACAAATCAACCTGTCGCGTCATTACCGACGTCACAGCTCGGCATTTATTTGTCAAACCTCCTCGTCATGTGCAAGTGGTCAACCTCCACTATATCAGCCATTTTATTAGACTCTTACACTTTGAGACCACATTCTGAGTGACATGTATTATGTTGGTAATCAGAGGGATGTTTCATGAAGTAGATGAATTTGTTCCTTCCTTGCTGCACACCGCCATTCGTAGACATATGTCACGTTTATATTGAGTGCACTCTAGTTACATGCAGATGTTCAATTTGGCGATTCATTGTGTCCCGGTACATTTCCAGAAAATTTTTTTTTGCAAATATATGTGATGAGAGAATAGTAATTTAAGTTGATCAATGGCAATTATGCATCAGATTATGGTGGACTAGATTATATGAAGTCAAAAATATGATATCAAAGATTTTAATTTTGCGTAGACGTATTTAGATAAGTGGAGACAATGATCACGTACACAAAAAGTTTACAAAGTAAAAATGTCGACTTTTTTTACAAGTCTTGCATGCTAAAGGGGCCTGCTTTGCCCTTGTTCGCTATAAACTGAACATGTGTTCGTAATTAATTTTATGTCTTAGCTTGATTGTCAATTTCACTGGTTACCCAGATTTTTAATAACCAATGAAATTCGTAACAATGGAAGGCAAACGTAGGCAGAACCACTTAATGGACAACTATTAGAAGTAGTAAATGAACACAATTATTTAGGAATTACAATTTGTCGTACTTAAGATCAAGCACACACATTAAACACATTACAAAAAAAACCAACGGATTGGATTAATTAAAAGATGTTTTGAAAGCGGGTCTGAAAAATAATAACAACATTATAATGAGTCTATCCTTAAAACAGTTCTGGAATATGCGTCCGCAGCCGGCCTGGAACCCTTATAATAATAATAATAATATTAATAATAATAATAATAATAATAATATTAATAATAATAATATTAATATTAATAATAATAATAATAATATTAATAATAATAATAATAATAATAATATTAATAATAATAATAATAATAATAATAATATTAATAATAATAATAATATTAATAATAATAATAATAATATTAATAATAATAATAATATTAATAATAATAATAATATTAATAATAATAATATTAATAATAATAATACTAATAATAATAATAATAATCATCATCATCATAATGCATTTTGATTTCCACTATACCATTATGATACATACTGATTTTATGTTTTAATTGTATTCACAATTATTGTACAAAAGGAGAAAGCAAAGTTAAACACTTATGAAGTGCGTTCCCCTTTCAAAACAGTAATCACAGAATATATGAAAAGTTTGAATTATAATAACATAATAACGTGAACATAATAAAGTAGTACGTATTTTTGGCTTCTTGCATATTTTCAATGTGTCAAACCAGCAATCAAAAGGATATCAAAGAATTAGTGAAAACTCAAAAGAGGGCGGTGAAACTGAGCAGCGCACCAGCTGAAATCGTTTCTTTGGAAGAGAGGCGACGCGAGACATACCTATGTGAAGTATAGCAATATCTAAGTGACCTCAATAGAAATACACGAGACAGTTGTTTTAATCGAACAGCAGGAAATTTGAGAGGCCATAGTCTAAAATTACACAAGAACTATTGGCGCACTGATATACACAAACACTTCTTTAAAATAGAATTTTGGTCTCTGGCCACAGACTAAAGGAGAATGATCAAGTATACCTAGTAAGAACTCCGACAATCCTCTATACATTTGGTCTGTTTTGCTCCCGCTTCGATCGGTGGACCTGTCTGTCGTTCACTATGTTTTTGAAGCTATTGCTATGTTCGGCGCGTGATTTCTGTTTAATTAATAAATGCGCTTTTGTTCATAACGGCTCCCCGTAGACATCGCGTCGGCACGCGTTCGGCTACACTCGGTAAACTTCGGTGCCCACGCTTAGCGTCGAAATTCTTGGGTTAGTTGGGTGTTTCCGCCGGATGTTTTCGTTTAACGTAATGCAAGATACGACTGTTGAATAATTCGGGGATCGTCAGAAACGTGCTGCAAACCTGTGTCACAACCAGGTATGATGCCTTCGTTGGCTTCAGTGTCTTAGTTTCTCCGAGCCCGATGCCTGGGGCTGAGCCTGAGTTGTAAACTGCGAGTGGCGTGCCATTCCCAGGCCAGGCCCACGGACTTTGTGGGCTGCTGTCGATCAACCGATAATTAAGTCCACATTACTAATTAATGTACTGTCTTGTACGAGTATTTACGCATTTTGTAACCTGTTAACTTCAATACTTACCTTGAACGTGTGTGACATTTGCATTACAAGTGCTACAGGTGTAGGTGTGCCCTACTAAGTGCATAGTCGATAAATTTGTACCTTTCAAAAAACAAGGGAAACGGTCTAAAAAGAAACACTTATCGAAAGAAGCCATTAGAAAAATTAAGTATAAACAAATGATGTGGAAGTCATATAGATGTACTGGAAATGATGAAGACTACAACATTTATAAAGAAGCACTTAATCAAGCTACAGCTGAAATTAGAAATTCAAAGAGAAGCTATGAAAAAAAATTAGCTAGTAATATAAAACATGACAGTAAGAGTTTTTATGCGTATATTCGAAGCAAACAGAAAGTTCAGGATAAGGTCGGTCCTCTAGAAGATAGTGCTGGAAATACAATATCAGAGGGATTCTTAATGGCAGAAGACCTGAATGAGTATTTTAGTTCAGTGTTTACCAGGGAAGATATTAGTTCACTGCCAGTACCAGAGGCTAAGTTCAAGGGGGCAGATTCAGACTATTTAGGACAGTTAGTTGTAACCTCGGAAATGGTAGCTAAGAAAATAAGGGCTATGAAGGATAATAAATCACCTGGAGTGGACGGGATTCCGCCCAAACTACTATTGGAAATTGTAGAACAAATTAGCGTACCGCTTGCAACAGTTTTCAATTTGTCATTAGAAGAGGGAGTGGTTCCTTTAGAATGGAAAGAGGCAAACATTATACCGTTATTTAAAAAAGGTTCGAGAAACAAGTCAGAGAACTATAGACCAGTGAGTTTAACATCAGTGATTTGCAAATTATTAGAAAGACTAATTAAAGATCACATGGTGGATTTTCTTGTTAAACATAACTTGATAAACCCATCTCAACATGGGTTTTTAAAAGCGAGGTCATGCTTAACAAATATGTTATGTTTTTTGGAAGACATCACTAGGTGGGTAGATGAGGGATCACCAGTAGATATCATCTATTTAGATTTTCAAAAAGCTTTCGACAAAGTACCACATCAAAGATTACTCCTTAAGCTAAAGGCCCATGGCATAGGAAATGGTATAATAAACTGGATAGAAAAATGGCTGAATGACAGAAGACAACGTGTAGTAGTTGATGGGGAGGCTTCAAACTGGAAATCGGTATTGAGTGGGGTACCACAGGGATCAGTACTAGGACCTATATTATTCTTAATATATATCAACGATTTGGACGATGATATAACAAGCAAGGTGTTAAAATTTGCGGATGATACAAAAGTGTTTAGAAGGATTAAAAGTGATGGAGACAGACAGCATTTACAAGATGATCTTGATAGGTTGATCAAATGGTCTGAAAAGTGGCAAATGTGTTCAATTTTGGGAAATGTAAATGCCTCCACACAGGTCATGGGAATGAAGAGGTAAAATATAAAATGGGGCGTACTGTTCTAAGTACTACTGTAAAAGAAAAGGACTTGGGGTTAACCATTAGTGCTGATATGAAGGTTTCAGAGCAGTGGAATTGCAGCGTCAAAGGGAAATCAAATCCTTGGATTAATTAGGCGAAATATAGCGTATAAGAAAAAAGAATTAATAGTACCGCTGTACAAAACAATAGTGAGGCCTCATTTAGAATATTGTATACAAGCATGGAGGCCATATCGCAAGAAGGACATAGATATGCTAGAAAGAGTACAGAGGAGAGCGACTAAAATGATACCAAATCTGAGGGATCTTAGTTACGAAATACGCCTAAAAGAATGTGGTTTAACAACATTAGAGACCAGGAGATTGAGAGGAGATCACATAGAAGTGTTTAAAATATTGAATGGTTATGAAAATATTGATAGAAACATTTTATTCTCAGTTAAGAAAAATAGAAGGACCAGAGGACATGAAGCTACATTAGTAAAGGAGCAGTGTAGATTAGATATAAGAAAGTTCTCATTCTCACAAAGGACTGTAAATGAATGGAACAGATTATCTCCTGATTGTGTTGGTGCTAGTAGCGTGAATATGTTTAAAAATAAAATCGACACACACCTTAAAAAGGCGGGATACATGTAGATAAAAAGTATTGGACTCTCGATAAGCCAAAAGGCTTCCTTGTCCACCTGCCATCCAGAGTAATTTTCTGGATGGCAATCTTGTTAAATCTTGTTAAATCTTATATACTATAGTAATAAATAGTTACTAGTTACTAGTACTAATAGTGACACAAAATAGTGATTAGTGGGTGTGTCAAAGTTTGAATCTGGGGTTATCACACGAGTCACCCATAGGGTCTTGGCTTGTTTACTAGGGAAGCAGGTACCAGTATATAGTCTGATAGTATAGATGCTATATAATACCCAGTTGTAATTTCATTTCTAACTTATAAGGGTAATACGCCATAGCATAGCCTACTGTTTGTGATAAAATGTGTAACTAGAGTAGAGACCAGACATACAGGTAATATCAAGAAGTCTACTTGCCTGGTCGTGGATGTATAGTGATACCAGAACCTACACAACAGAACATAGAGCTCTAGATTGGGCTTTTATTGTCAATTTTATAGACATTTTTTAAGACTACTCATACTCACAGATGTATGCATGCACGGACACTTGCGTGTGCACAAAAACATGCACACACTCACGCACACGCACACGCACAAACACACTCACTTTAATGTCTGGACAGTAAAACAATTTGTTTTTGTTACAATATTTACTGAAGAAAATAATAGTAATAATAATAATTGTTTATTTCCAAATGAAAAATACAAATAAATCTACACACAGTTTACAATAACTGAAACATTTATACATGGAAATACACTAACTTAACCATTTACACATTGAAATGGGGGAAGGTTGAAGTATTTTTACTCACTAATCACTTAATTCTTTTTTGGAAAATGTTTTTATATATTGCACAAGATTTTATTTATATTTCATATATATATATATATATATGTGTATCTAGAATATTCTAATAATTTCAAGCCTATTATGTTCACAGCCACATTTCTTTTCCATCAGCCACCAACTTGACAGCCAATCAAAATGCTTAGCCGATTGACCTCTGAACTGGGGGTGTTCTCGTCACCCAAGGACTATCGTGGTCAGAACTACGCTGCGCTGCGTAAAGAGGCACAGAACAGTGGAACCCTCTTTACCGATCCTTTCTTCCCTGCGGAAGACAAAGCTTTATCTTCGACCCCGGGAAAGTTCAAGAATATACAATGGAAGAGACCCAAGGTATGTAATTTGATATATATATATGGAATTCATAAATCTGTATTTATAATATTAATACATATATATATATATTGACTTTGGATCACTGTAAACTGGTGCGTTTCCTCTGAGACACAGAGGTCTGCTTATAAATCCCTTTCTGTGAATCATTAAAAAAAGTTTTAGTACTTGAAGTTGAACCACTGACCTCAGTTGGTAATATATTATAGAAAACACAACTATGGTGGTTTGGGAAGTACCTGGGTAGACGTAGCTAGGTATTTCAAGTTGCCGTACCTCTCGGTGGCTCTTGAGTATGGTCGAATGGGTAGTTATATTGGGATTCCTGGAACTGGGGTCAGATGGATGTCTGCACTGTTCTCACGGGTGGTATAGAGAAGTCAATTATGAGTTTGATTCAGCCAAATTCTATACAGTGTGTAGGAGATCTGCCACTTGGGGGCAGTGTCCGTAGTCACCATCTCTGGCTTGTGATGATGTTATCTAGTCCTAGATGTTATTTTGGCCTACATTTTCGATGGATAAAGCACAGAACAATGTGGAACTTATATTCGAAGTACAGTGTTGTGATGTTACCATTTATTTAAAGACATTTAACCATCAGTAGATCTAAGTACTGATTTATATAATTAACCCAAGTCTGGTTAGTGTACAGATACAGGTGCTTAAAATACCTGAGCCAGTAGAATCTAGGTCTACATTAAATTACGAAAAGGCATGTTTTATAGAATAGATTCTGTATACATCACTTATCTCTCTCTTCCTCTCTCTAGGACATTTGCGAAGACCCGAAATTGTTCGTAGATGGCGCCAGCAGCAATGACCTTATCCAAGGTCAACTTGGAAACTGCTGGTTTGTGGCTGCATGCTCGTGTCTTGCCATACACAAGGAAATTTGGCACAAGGTGAGTAACACGCTCAATAAGTGAAAATTATGGATACGATTGCAAACTTAAGTACATAGTAATATGTAACTAGCTACATACATTTAAGGGATCATCTCAGAACGCCGATATACGAACTTACTTTCAGTTGACCCGATATCATAAAAAAAAAAATTCGTCTGGCTTCAACCCCCAAACCCCTTCATGCAGAAGTTTGTAAATATTGATATATAAGTTTATATCAATACCATAACAGTATTGATCTAAAGCAAGAAATTCGATGCCAGAGGAAACTGCTGTGACCCCCCTCCATCAAACAAAAGTAATTTTGTCTGATATCGGACATCAACATTTTGGGATGATCCCTAAATGGGTATTATTGTCATGTATTTTTGCATCTTTTTGGATTCCACATGTATGCTGTACGCTATAAAATGATACCTCTTTTGTCGAAATATATTCAGTAGTTTTTAAACAAATATTTTGAGAAAAATATGTTAAAACATTAGGCTCTGTGGGAAAAACAATGCCAGTTGCAACAACACATTCAGTATCATTTGTCGAGGAAAATATGTCTGCCCAAAACACAACACTTACCGCTGTTAATATTAGGCCTGCACCCGGTTCGCTATTGTAGGTCACATATATGAATTTAATCAATTACGATTACTTAGAACAGTTACGATTACTTGGACGTTCGTGTAATCATTATTGCAATCCTGAATGAAGCAACAGCTTAGCCATTGTGTATACATAGTTGTCAGCTTCCTGGTTGGTATAAATCAGAATAACAAGACATAGATAACACACTTATAGCTAAGACATATATAACATACTTATAGCTAAGACATAGATAACATACTTATAGCTAAGACATAGATAACATACTTATAGCTAAGACATAGATAACATACTTATAGCTAAGACATAGATAACATACTTATAGCTAAGACATACATAACACACTTATAGCTAAGACATATAACACTTATAGCTAAGACATAGATAACACACTTATAGCTAAGACATAGATAAAATACTTATAGCTAAGACATATATAACATACTTATAGCTAAGACATATATAACATACTTATAGCTAAGACATATATAACATACTTATAGCTAAGACATATATAACATACTTATAGCTAAGACATAGATAACATACTTATAGCTAAGACATAGATAACATACTTATAGCTAAGACATAGATAACATACTTATAGCTAAGACATAGATAACATACTTATAGCTAAGACATACATAACACACTTATAGCTAAGACATATAACACACTTATAGCTAAGACATAGATAACACACTTATAGCTAAGACATAGATAAAATACTTATAGCTAAGACATATATAACATACTTATAGCTAAGACATATATAACATACTTATAGCTAAGACATATATAACATACTTATAGCTAAGACATATATAACATACTTATAGCTAAGACATAGATAACATACTTATAGCTAAGACATAGATAACATACTTATAGCTAAGACATAGATAACATACTTATAGCTAACGCATATATAACGTACTTATAGCTAACACATAGATAACATACTATAGCTAACACATAGATAACATACTATAGCTGTAACAGATAATAGAAGAACGTTGAATTTACCATATCAGAATTCATGCACTGCTAACATTTTGCACCATCAGGGATTGTGCATACAAACATTATAAACATGACTATAAATACCTACTACTACTTCAACTGTGGTAACATGATCAGGTACAGGTATGATTACTTTGCCTTTTGGACCACATTATCTACACATGTCTTGTCCATTCGTCTAGTGTACCATACTGTGCATACATTATTTTAAACATCACTAGAAAACATAGATAAAAAGTTAGAATCAGAAATAGGCAATTGGTTCGTGTTTCTAGATGCTCTGACACATAACAATTAACATGACAGAATTAGGCCAGAACCTGGAAGGAACAATTACTGAGCATTTTATTGTCATAATTACTGAGCTTTTATTGTCGTCAAGAGCAGCATGAATTATTCTTTTGTCTATGAGCGGTAGCACAGGTTTGCAAAATGAAAAAAACATGTAACAATACTCACTGCATGTTTGTGTGAGCTGTGGGTTAGTTGTCACCACGTGTTGTGGTGAAAATAAATCAATATGGTGGCACTACTTGTTGGAAAGAACATACGTTAATGCACATTGGTGTTTTTGACTTACTCTGGGGACCAGAACCAGACAGCATTGTGGGTAATGATTTAGCAACCATGTCACGTCAGTTGTGATGATCTAATTATATATTTTGATGTATTTTTGTAAAGCAATAGTTAGGCTCCATTTAGAAGAGTGTCTTTGGGGTACGTGTATGTCCCGCAGACACTACACAAGAGGAAAGAAGGATGGCAGAAAGTAGTTGTAAGATATCGGTAGATGGTAGTAGCAAAAATGGAAATGCATAGAACCACCTGGAAGGAGATGAAGAAAGCAGCAACAAACAGCTCAGTGAAATGGAGAAGTGTCCTTCACTGCTGTTCGTTTGATACATGTTTTCAGTTCCTTCCAGATGTCGCCCATCTTTCTTTCCTAGCCAATGTCTCACTGCCAGGTGTTTATTGGCCGACTACAGTCTAGTGTGATGGGATTGATGATCATTTTGATTGTATCAAAATGTGTTTTAAAGTTATATATATATATATATACATGTATATATATATATATATATATATATGATATGTATGATCACCAAACTGCCAAAACATGTTTCAGTTTAGCAATGAAGACACCATTGATATCGTTCAAAACCGCAACACTACAAAACACATAACATTATAAACACTCAATGTATGTCCATTTAATGTAATTCTAGTACAAACACTAAAACAGTAATTAAGAACCCTTAAAAACCCTTAACCAAAGGGGAATTTAAAACAAATAAAGGCATTACTTTTCTTCCCTAGAGTCAGATCATTTCCTGAAAGTTTGGCATCCGAGATGCAAACCGTCTCAGAGGAAAACGGTAACATACATACTAGAGTTGTGTACCATGTGGCTCTATATATGGTATATGGTACAGTATGCATTTTTTCCGTTATATATGCAAAATTCGGTGATCGTTCACGGGATTGATGGTTTGAAACAAAATTGTTATGAAAATTTCATTTTGCATAGACACCATACAAAATCAAATTTTTAAGGTTTTAATGTACAATACATTAAACCAGTATATTCAGTGGGTATCATCATGTCATTCGTTGGTGCGCAACATAAATAACGGTCGCGGGTGTACGGTGCCATAACATGTGCTTCCCATTCATTGTCTGGTAGTCTGCTAGAAGCAACGACACGCACGGTTCACGGCTTGTCTTTGATTTTGTGGTTCAAATTATAATTATACAGTAGACATCACTGATACATGCTCTTGCTCCGCCGCAGGTGATCCCGGAGCACCACGAGCAGGAGTGGAGTTCGGAGAACCCGGACAGGTACGCAGGGATCTTCCACTTCAATCTGTGGTCCAACGGAGAGTGGCTGGACGTGGTCATCGATGACCTCCTGCCCACCAGCAATGGCAGTCTCGTCTTCGTTCACTCATCCTCCCGCAATGAGTTCTGGAGCGCCCTGGTGGAGAAGGCCTACGCCAAGTAAGTGTAGTGTCCCCCCTGGTGGAGAAGGTGTAGACTAAGTCATTGTAGCGCCCCCTCGTGGAGAAGGCCTATGCCAAGTAAGTGTGGCGTCATCGCAGTGGCTTGAGCATCGGAATCTTAATCGAGAGAACCCAGGTTCGAATCGTATGATGCCGTGTTGAATCTTGGGCAAGTTCGTTCACTCTACGTTGATCCAGATCATTCAGCTGTATGAATTAGCACCTGGCTATAAAGGTGGTGGATATTTGTGTATGAATCTGGGCTGGGTCCAACTATGATTTTATTGAAATATTTTGTAATTGATTATTTTGTGTAATTGAAACAAATACATCAATTACAATCAATTACACTGGTTTTCTGACATTGCACGCTTTATTTAAACAAAAGCCTCAGATTGTTTTCAATCTACAAAATAATAAACCTGACAAAATACTTATTGCCTAAGTTGTCATTCACCTAACAGTGCTACCAGGTAATTAATGAAGAAGCCATGTAGCCATGTGCTGTAGCTGGCAGTGTCCAAGACTACTGTTTGCTCAGAGGCTGGATTAGCACATGTCACTGTCCAAGGGTCAATAGCCCCTTTGTTCTTTGGCCAGGCTGCAAGGTGCTACAGCAAGCTGGCTAAACTGGTCTAGAGGCTGCCTGAGTCACAGTACTTCTTCAGAAGAGGATTCTAGCACTTCTTAGCAATTAGCACTGTCTCTTATGAGAGCAACAAAGGCATTTTATTATGGATTTCCTGGCTTGTTTAATTACTTGCAATTGTGGTTATTAACTAGACGTTTCTGATTGTGACAGTATGCCTCTTGAAGTGAAGCCGGTGTGGCTTCAGTGTCATCAATGTGCAAAAAGCTATATATTTTATTGTGCAAAGATAATTTATATCACTTGTTGACATCAATTCAAATTTAATTTGTTTTTGTGATTTTTTTTAAATTTAATTCAAATTGAGAACATTTGGTTTTTCAATTCTACTTCATGATTCATGGTTCGACCCTCCATACCAATCAGTGCCATATCATTGATAAACTTCTTGGTAGATCCTATTAATGCTTCTGCAATTGTAATTAAAAACTTAGTGGTGTAATTGTAATTGATCTGAAAATTGTGTCAGTGTAATTGAAATAACAAATGAAAAGTAATTGTAATTGATTTGATTTGGTGTAATTAGACCCAACCCTGGTATGAATAGTCTTCGCGCATTAATTGCAGCGTGGCTGAATGTTTAGTCTTTGTCATGCATAATTGGAAAATAAATTGATATACTGGTGCCACCTATCAAGTAGAACAAATACTATTGCACATTTATGCTACCGTGTACATCAAAATTGGGTAATGTGGTTAGTAATGTCGGCTGACAGTCATCCTTTATGGTAATGACAGAACTTTACATATTTGAATGTATAACTTTTTAACCTAATTTTTATAGGTTATTTTTAAATGGTTTGTAAACTGTCAAATGATTTGTTGCCATACCTCTTTATTATTGTACTCAAATTGTTTAATGAAACATATTTTTGTGTCATTTTTGAAAGGTTGTTTGGCTTTGTGACATAATAGTATGCTAAATAGGTTTGTTATCGAGTGGTTTATGATATGTGATTAATGTTCTCGTTTCATATATTACGCCATCAAACAAAATATCATTGAAGTTGAACTAATAATAATTTAATTTTAATATGACATAATTACCTCACAAGACTTTTGTTTTCTTTTCAAAATTTTTACTGCTTTTCACAGTCTTCATTGGCAGAAAGAAATAATTTAATTGATCGATTGTGGAGGTGATAATAAATGATCTACATTGACACATGTGCTGCCCCCTGCAGGCTGTTTGGCTCGTACGAGGTGCTAGATGGCGGAGAGCTGGCTGAGGCTCTGGAAGACTTTTCAGGTGGCGTAGCTGAGCCAATCAACTTCGCCGAGAGTAAAGTAGCTGAGGACGAGGAGGCGCGCAAGGAGTTCTTCGACATGCTCAAGAAGGAGGCAGGATACAAGTCTCTGATGGCCGCCTCCATCCCTGTAAGTACACCACTTTGTTACGTGAGAAACTTACGATTCAGTGGAACCACGCTCTTAGCCAGGAACAATGTGCTGCCAGTCTCGAATGTAATCAACATTGTGCCCTTTAGCACGTGAACGGCTTGTGTGGCAGCCATTCACATTAATCAGAGCCATTGTTGACCAGTTTGGTTTATTTCAATGATAAATTAGTGACATTTGAGCCATTTATTTAATTAATACTGATCCATTCGATTTGTTTCACTACCAGTTGTGCCAATGATAGTCATTAGTTCGGGCCCTAGACTTGGAACTATTAGTTAATCTATTGGCCAGCTGGCCACACCTAAAGAAGGATTAACACTGATGGAGATAGACAGCATTTATAAGATGATCTTGACAGGTTGATCAAACGGTCTGAAAAGTGTCAAATGTTGTTCAATTTTGGGAAATGTAAATGCCTCCACACAGGACATGGGAACGAAGATGTACAGTATACAATGGGGGTACTGTACTAAGTACTACTGTAAAAGAAAAGGACTGAGGGTTAACTGTTAGTGCTGATATGAAGGTTTTAGAGCAGTGCGGAATTGCAGCTTCAAAGGGAAATCAAATATAGCATTTAAGGAAAAAGAACTAATAATACCGCTGTACAAAACAATAGTTAGGCCTCATTTAGAATATTGTATACAAGCGTGGAGGCCATATCGCAAAGACACAGATATGCCAGAAAGAGTACAGAGGAGAGGGACTAAAATGATACAAAAACTGAGGGAAATTAGTTATGAAATACGCCTAAAAGAATGTGGTTTAACAACACTAGAGATCAGGAGATTGAGAGGAGATCTGTTAGACGTGTTTAAAATATTGAATGGTTAAAAAAATATTGTTAGAAATATTTTAGTTAAGAAATATAGAAGGACCAGAGGACATGAAGTTACATTAGTAAAGGAGCAGTGTAGATTAGATATAAGAAAGTTCTCATTCTCACAAAGAACTGTAAATGAATGGAACATACTATCTGCTGATTGTGTGGGTGCTAGTAGCATGAATATATTTAAAAATAAAATCGACACATACCTCACAAGGGTGGGATACATGTAGATAAAAGGGTTGGACTCTGGAACTCTTGATAAGCCAAAGGGCTTCCTTATCCACCTGCCATCTAGAGTTAATTCTCTGGGTGGCAATGTTGCTAAATCTTGTTAAAATTCCACCAGTCTTATCAGTTGTAATTACCTGTCTTGGCCAGTCATTTGCCAGTCTTGAAGACAGACAGACTGGTCTCTGGCTAAGCCCCTGGTGGACCTGTTAAAAGGAGGCAGTGTGTTTCTTGTTAATTGAACAAAATAATGTTAGTAAGACATATGAAGCGCGTTGTGTTTTTCTGCACTTTGTAAAGCTATGGGAAGACCCCGTAAACAGTCCATATACATGAACCCAAGCTGTCTATCTCTCTCAGCTGTACAGTGCAACTCACAGTATAATATTATTGATTCCCCTGTCTAAAATTGTTTGACTGTTGCCAGGCTGACTCTGGGTGTTTAGAGATCAATAATTGATGTGTATGTGTGAATTCACACGCTTTTTCACACATATCGTGCTGGCACACACTGGCTTTAACATGCAGTGTATGAGAATGGTAGTTAAGTTGACTTGCTAGTACAAACACAAAGCATTTGTATTTTAAGAACAAGCGCAGACAGAAAGCACTCTGTAGTGAAACAGGATAATGTAATCAATTTTATCAGTTGTCATATGTGATACAGTCAAACCCTTAGCTTCTTGTTCTAACATGCCTGTGTGGCTCATGACAGTGTTTAGTCACACGCATGTGGTCTGTCAGCCTGCCTGCCTGCCTGCCTGCCTGCCTGCCTGCCTGCCTGCCTGCCTGCCTGCCTGCCTGCCTGCCTGCCTGCCTGCCTGCCTGCCTGCCTGCCTGCCTGCCTGCCTGCCTGTCTGTCTTTGTGTATTTGTGTATTTGTGTATTTGTTTTGTATGCGTGTGTGTGGGTGTGTGTGTGTGCATGTGTGAGTGTGCGTGTGTGTGTGTGTGTGTGTGTGTGTGTGTGTGTGTGTGTGTGTGTGTGTGTGTGTGTGTGTGTGTGTGTGTGTGTGTGTGTGTGTGTGTGTGTTGTGTGTGTGATTGTGTGTGAGTATGCATGTATGCATGTATGCATGTGAGTGTTTATATATGTTTGTTTGTCTGTTTAGATGTATACGTGTATATATATATATATATGTGTGTGTATGTATGCATTTTTAGACCTGTCTGTCTGTGTGTCTGTTTGGGTGCCGTTTGGAATAAATTAATACAATAAACAAACGTTCTCTGGTTTAACAGTAACAGTTGTTCAGCACTGACTCTGTAATTACATATAATGCAGTCTCTGCTCATTTCTGCTGGAAATGTTCTAGCTATAAAAAATCTTCAATGGATGTTTTTTCTCTGCTTGTCTCCGAATGAACAGACGTTACTCCCACACAAACTTCCAGTTGGAATATAAAACATACTACTCTCATTTACAGATCTATGGATTTGGACTTCTGAAATATAAATGGATTTGTTTTGCTTGTGCATTGTTTTGCACACAAATGTGCATGAGTGCACATATGGCCCGTGTGTGCACATATGGCCCGTGTGTGCATATATGGCCCAGGTGTGCACATATGGCCAGTGTGTGCACATATGGCCTGTGTGTGCATATATGGCCCAGGTGTGCACATATGGCCTGTGTGTGCATATATGGCCCAGGTGTGCACATATGGCCCGTGTGTGCACATATGGCCAGTGTGTGCACATATGGCCTGTGTGTGCATATATGGCCCAGGTGTGCACATATGGCCCGTGTGTGCACATATGGCCCGTGTGTGCATATATGGCCCAGGTGTGCACATATGGCCCGTGTGTGCACATATGGCCCGTGTGTGCATATATGGCCCAGGTGTGCACATATGGCCAGTGTGTGGATTGTTTGTCACTATCCAAATATATCCTGTCTGTCTGCCTGCCTGCCTGCCTGCCTGCCTGCCTGCCTGCCTGCCTGCCTGCCTGCCTGCCTGCCTGCCTGCCTGCCTGCCTGCCTGCCTGCCTGCCTGCCTGCCTGCCTGCCTGTCTGTCTGCCTGTCTGCCAGCCAGCCAGCCTGCCTGCCAGCCTGTCTGCCTGTCAGTCTGTCTGTCTGTCTGTCTGTCTGTCTGTCTGTCTGTCTGTCTGCCTGTCTGCCTGTCTGTCAGTCTACCCATTCGTCCATGTGTCCATCCATCTATGCTCCATTACCACCATGTTTAACAAACACGTAATTTTGCACTGGACTGGAATGAGATAATTCTAATTCACATCTGTATGGCTTCAGTAATCATGTATTATTTGTTGAAAGGATATTACCTAAGCCTGACAGACGGCATAGCTCTATCAGTGAATTATAGATACGTAATTTGAACAAAATGCTTCAAATGCAATGAAGGGAATTGTTTGGGCCTGTACACCTAAATGAGTTTATACACAACAAACATTTACAACAAAACTCAACAAGTGGTTTACTCTGACTTAAAAGGAATTGTGGGGAATATACACCTAAGAGTTAATAATAATCTAACCATTTTCTTCTACAATTCAACAGTATCTTGCAACTATTTTTCTCAAAATTGATTATGAAAGTGGGAGATTCTAGTGAAATCTTGCAATTCCCAGCTACTGACGTATTAAGACATGCCCCTGAGCTTTGTGTGGTGGGCAGCGGTAACTGCTTCGGACTCTCGACTGAGAGAACCCGAGTTCGAATCCTGTGCTGCCGTGTCGTACCTTGGGCAAGTTCGTTTACTCTACATTGCTTCAGTTCACTCAGCTGTATGAATGAGTACCTGGCTATAGACAGTGGTGGATATTTGTGTATGAAGTCTTTGCGTATTAATTGCAGCGTGGCTTAATGCTTCCCAAAAAAGTCGAGATGATATTGGATTAAACAGGTCTGCCAGGGAGTAAAATGTAAAGCGCTTTGAGCAGTCCTGAGGACTGGATACTGCACTATATAAAATCTTACCTTTAGCTAACCTTTTTTGACCATGTCCCTGCTGTGACATATAATTCTTGTTTTACTAAACATGTATACAAATATACCAGTTCATATTTTGGTTTCTCATATTCCTTTTGATTCAGACGCTGATTCTATTTTCTATAGAATTCTGTGACAAATCTGTAAAAATCTATAACATTATTATGGTCACTTCAGTTTCTATAGCAAATTCTATAGAATATTTTGTCAAATTCTGTACCAGTTACATAAGTTTTTTTTATAGAAATCTAGAGAAATGATATAGAATTCTGGGGTACAAAGTATTCTACATAAAACCACAAAAATCCTATAGAATTTTTTTGCTGAGGGAGCTGATGATTGATTGTGAAAATTAAAAGAATAGTTTGTAAAGTGAAGTTCCATTGCCAGTGTTAGATGGTAACTCTTGCATACCGTCATTTTGACAGGTCACTCCTACCCCACCTTTCAGCCTCACTCACCACATATCAAATGTCACTCACCCTCCAGTCCTCCAGTCCTCCTGTCCTCCAGTCCGCCAGCTAGAAGCGGTTGAAAGTCCCTGAATGCAATCTTAAATCTGTTGGTGAGCGCTCTTTCAGCTTCATCGCACCCACTGTTTGGATTCACTGTCTGTCAATCTCATGTCTGACTGAGTTGAAATCTGTTCCGACAGACAAACAGACAGCCATAATTGTTTATTCATCCAGTTGTTCAATATGGTATAATAATAATGACAGTAATAATGTACATTATATGTGTGACCATCTTAACGAAATGAGTCGGATGTCGGCAAATCTGATTTTCCGTAAATGCCGTTTTTGTGAACAAATCGCGAATCCATAGATTTTGAGATTTCCCCTGAAAATTATTCTTTGGTATTCGTTATATCGATTGCTACTCTAGCTACCCTCTAATTAACTCTGTTTTGTGTATTTTAAAGCGATTTTTGTAGAGCTGTGCGAAGTATTCCGCTCGATTTCCTTAAAATAATGCAGAAAATGCCAGTAATGCACATTCGAAACTACTAATTTTGGGACGCTCCTAACATATGAGATATCACCATGAAGCTTGACGTGTCATCTTCTCATATATGGGCGTAAATATGCTAATAACTACATTTTGTGACCACCAGAGAGGTTGGAAGACGCCCCTTGTTTAGGCCAGCTGTGTAAACAATTTGTATCACGTGGTAGCAAATGCAACTGCGTGACCCAGGCAACTGTTCTCATTGGTTCAGTGATGGGTCATTTACATAATCTGTAAACACACGCATGTGCACCGTGTATTTCCACCGCGTCACTGCTGACCCAGATAGCGATTAAGAAGATGCGAAGAATGGCGTTTAACGTGGCGAAGCTGTTAAATTCGGATGGAAGTGATTTGGGAGTATTTTTTGGAAGACTTGATGGATGGAAGCGAGGCGGACGAGGACGGAATTTTAGTAAGATCTGTCCACACGGTAATTAAGGTACATTTCATGAAACAACGAATATTTTGCATCAACTTTGACGGCCGTTTTCTGGGTTTGAAGGTTTCTACCCCACATGTGTTTGTTAAACCATAACTTCAGTTAGAATTACGATATCTTCTTACATGCTACACCGTGTGAAAGCAGAGATTCTGCTCTTTCCATCGCTACTAATAACTCAATATTAAAAATTTCCGACATGCGACTCATTTTGTTAAGATGGGTCACATATGGTATAACAGTAACAATGTGATATTTCAAGTGGGTGCCATACTGAATGTACAACTTGGACACGGGAGACTCCTATTAAGACTAAAAAGTCGGTCTCGTAGGACTCACCCACCACCCAACAGGCTTTTCCACTAGTCTAGGTTGTTCATGCTCCTGGGTGAACTTGTATAGTTTATGTTATGTGTATGGATGATATGTGCTAGCACACTTGAGTGTTTTGTTGCGCTATTTAAGAGCTGTCAATTCAGGGGCATAGTCAGAGACCTGTCTGGCTGTCTTCAAGACTGGCAGATGACTGGCCAAGGCGGGTAATTACAACTGATTAGACTGGTGGAATTTAGAGGAGGCCAGCTGGCCACTAGATGAACTAATAGTTCCACGTCTAGGGGCCCACATTAATGACCATCATTGGCACAACTGGTAATGAAACAAATTGAATGGATAAGTGTTATTAAAAAATGGCTCAAATGACACTGGTTTGTCATTGAAAACAGCTAAACTGGCCAACAATGGCAACAAATCCATCCGTGCAATAAAAGGCATACTTTTGATTAATTCAGGACTGGCAAAAAATATTTTCTGGCTAAGGGCTTGAATCTATTATTATTGTTATTATTACTATTATATTGTTGTTATTACTATTATGTTGTTATTATTACTATTATATTGTTATTATTACTATTATAATAGTTTTCACCCTCGTTGTTTTCCGCGACAGGCAGAGAGCAACGAGGAGATGGAGGCTCGCACTGACACGGGCCTGGTCAAAGGTCACGCGTATGGCATTACGGCAGTGAAACGTGTCCCACTAGAGGGCACTGGCATCTTCAACATGTTCAACCGCGACAAGATCAGCATGATCCGTCTCCGCAACCCTTGGGGGGGTAAAGAGTGGAACGGTCGATTCAGCGATGGGTAATTGTTATTTTTGATTAATTTATTGATTAGTTACTGTTACTACAGTCACGCCTCGTTATAACGCGCCCCGTTATAACGCGGATTCGGTTCGTGGACCCCGAATTTCTGCCGCCAGGGGGGAAATGGGCGCTATGACAAACTATATTAACACGGTAATAACTGTCAATTGTTTTATGTGAAGTTATCCCGTCTTTGTCCACGGCATGTGTATGTTGAAAGACTAGTTGGCGGACAATAAATTTAACGTTTACGTACAACTGCAACGAATCAAGTGTGAGGCGCGTCACTACGTTGCCGTTGTTTATTCTGCACTGCCAATTAATGCTATCAAAGTTTCTTTGACTATAATTATGGTCAGTTTTAACTTTAGGAACAGTAAATGTGGAGCGAAGTATTGTTTGTTTTGCGCCGACATCAAACGAATCGTTTCCAATCTGCTAGTCATGCTCATGGCTTCCATGTTTTAATACAGCTTAGTAGGCAAGATCAGTAAGCTAATATTGCGTAACAAATATTAGCTTTTCGCTGCGATGAACGCAAAGCTACTGCCTGTACTGGTGCGCCAAAATATTAATTCGTCAACCGCATATGAATTGGTGAATCGTAATATTGTTCGGCACGGTAAATGTGCTTTCTAAATTGGTATTTTGATATTGATTGAAAGACGAAGTTAAGCCAATTGTGAGCGTACTTATAGATTTAAATTCTTAATCAACTCTAACACAGCATTTCTCAAATCATGTGTGTATTCGGCTGCTGAGTGCCAGGTCATTATTTTAGATATTACGTCAACGGTACCATATTATCGTTCAGTTGACCGTGGCTTGTTGGTCCGTTGTTTATTTAAAAACGGTACACAATTCATGTATTTTATTAAGTTCAACAGTGTACGACATTTAAACAGACTACACACTGACATTGGCTGGCAGTTTAATAAGCTTCATAAACTGCGTATAGACTGCGCGACGTGCACACTTTGGTTGGCTTCGATGGCGTTCTTCGTGCAGCAGCGATGTCGGTCGTCGTCGTAGCGCCCCTGACGGCAGATATGGGAACGCACCTCGTTTATAACGCGGATTCATTTCGTGGACCCCGACTACTGCGTTATAACGAGGCTCAACTGTATTAATGAAATAGTATTGATTAATTGTTAAATGTTGTGGTGTAAAATGCTACTTGTCAAGCTCCAAGGCATCTTGTAAGAAGAAAATTAGTCACATTACAAATATTTAGTAAATTAATACTGAAATAATAATTTTAGAGCATCACCTTCATTTGTAGCTGCATCCAGTGTTTTAACTGTCCAGTAAATATGTAACAAACTGATATTGTCTAATGTTTTCTTTATATGTGGATTCATAGGTGCATGTATTTTGATTATTTTTCATTTATTTGTCAAGAAAAGTAAACTGGATCTCGAAAGGTGATATTGAATTGTGCATTTCTGCATTAATCTGTTCTGCCCTAATCACTGAACTGATGGGACATGTCCTAGACAGGTATTGTGGGCTTGTGTGTCAACAGGCCTGTGTGACGCAAGAGGTTAATACATGGTTCACTGTGACAAATCACACATTCTTTCCTTCGCAGCTCCAAGGAATGGGAAAGCATCGCAAGTGACAGTCGCTCCAAGATTGGTCTGACATTTGAAGATGATGGCGAATTCTGGTAACTCTTAAAAAATGGTCACATCAGTTGATTTCAGCCCATTGTGAATACTTTTTTCTGGATGTTCAAATATGTGTTTTAATGATCCAAGTCAGTCAGTTTATGGAGTGTATCATACATTTTTCTTAATTCAGTGAAATTATTTTGACAGCTAAAACTGGCAGTAACGGCAAGACATATATGACTACATTTCTGTGTTTGTGCTGTTATTTACATTTTCTGCATCTCAACAAATCTGATTGGAAAATTTTGAACATGAAATGATCATTATTAGCTGATCCCAACTCAGAATAATACTACTGGTGACATATATTAAACTTGTAATTATGTTATGATAATGAAAAAATCCAGAGTAAATGCATGTCGGTATTGTGGCACATATGGAAAGGAACAACTACTAAAGAGAATGTATTTGAAGGTAGAAGGAGAGGGGAAAACCATGACTGATATTTGGTAGGATTGTGAGACAGGTTGGGGGGTGAGAGAGGGGGGTGGGGCGGGGCAGTGCAGACAGGGGCTTAGCATCAAGACTGGCAGATGACTGGCCAAGACTTATAATTACAACTGATGACTGGTGGAATTTAGAGGGGGCCCCCCTGGCCATTAAATTAACTAATAGTTCCAAGTCTAGGGGCCCACATTAATTATCATTGGCACAACTGGTAGGTAAACAAATCGAATGGATCAGTATTTATTAAACAAATGGCTCAAATTACAATGGTTTGTCTTTGTAAAACTAAACCAGCCAATAATGGATATGATTGACGTGAAAGGCTGCCACACAAGCCATTCGTGCGCTAAAAGGCACACTTTTGATTAATTCAAGACTAACAAAAAATTACATCTGGCTAAGGGCCTGGGTGGGTGATGTTGACGGCAGTGTGGGGTCAGAGATAAAAGAGACGAGAAACAAAAATCAGTAGACATCAAAGTCAGCCTTACCCTGGACTATAGGCTAAGACAGGAGAGTAAAAAAAATTATTTGAATTCATTTATTTCCATTTTTATATTGATTCTAACAAATACTGTATTGTACAACAAAGCAGATGTCAGATAAAAATAACAGTTTTGACACCCATAAATTGTTATTATTATCTGACATTTAAAAATGTATTAACAAATAAATAAATAATCTTTGTACCAAGAGAGTTACTGTTTATTCAGCCAGTGTCCTTAATGTAGCAACTTTTCATAGGATGCTCTTTGAAGACTTCTGCAAGTTCTTCAAGAACGCTGCGGTGTGTCGGGTCATCAACACATCTGTACTGAGTCTACGCAAGACCTGGACGGAGGCACTCCTGACAGGGGAGTGGAGGACAGGGCAAGACGGTGGTTGTATCAACAACAAGGACACCTTCCTTCACAACCCTCAGGTAAGACTTGGAGGTCATGTCAGAAATGGTAAACTTGTAGGGAGCTGTATCATTCAAGAAAGTAGATAATTATGGTTCATGGAAATCTCCTTCTCTCTCCCTCTCTCTATCTCTCCCCACCTCTCCCTCCCTCTCCCTCTCCCCCCTCTCTCCGCCCTCTCTCTCCCTCTGTCTCTCCCTCTCTCTCCCTCTCTCTCTCACTCTCTCCCTCTCTCTCTCCCTCTCTCTCTCCTTCTCTCTCTCGCTCTCTTCCTGTCCATCTCCCTCTCTCTCTCTCCCTCTCTCTCTCTCTCTCTCTCTCCCCCCACTCTCCCTCTCTCTCCCTCTCTCTCTCGCTCTCTTCCTGTCCATCTCCCTCTCTTTCCCTCTCTTTCTCCATCTGTCTTCCCTGTCTCTCTCACCATCTACATTCCATTGTACTAAACCAAGCGTTCCGGTATACTATAGTCCCTTGTAAACAGAAACTGGTAGTGGTATCAATACCTGTACGTTGTCACCAGATACTGGTGGTAGTTGTGATACCAGTAGAAACTGGTAGTGGTATCAATAGCTGTTCGTTGTCACCAGATACTGGTGGTAGTTGTGATGCCAGTAGAAACTGGTAGTGGTATAAATAGCTGATCATTGTCACCAGATACTGGTGGTAGTTGTGACACCAGTAGAAACTGGTAGTGGTATCAATAGCTGTACGTTGTCACCAGATACTGGTGGTAGTTGTGATACCAGTAGAAACTGGTAATGGTATCAATAGCTGTACGTTGTCACCAGATACTGGTGGTAGTTGTGACACCAGTAGAAACTGGTAGTGGTATCAATAGCTGTACGTTGTCACCAGATACTGGTGGTAGTTGTGACACCAGTAGAAACTGGTAGTGGTATCAATACCTACACGTCACCAGATACTGGTGGTAGTTGTAATACCAGTAGAAACTGGTAGTGGTATCAATACCTACACGTTGTCACCAGATACTGGTGGTAGTTGTAATACCAGTAGAAACTGGTAGTCGTATCAATAGCTGTACGTTGTCACCAGATACTGGTGGTAGTTGTAATACCAGTAGAAACTGGTAGTGGTATCAATACCTACACGTTGTCACCAGATACTGGTGGTAGTTGTGACACCAGTAGAAACTGGTAGTGGTATCAACACCTGTACGTTGTCACCAGATACTGGTGGTAGTTGTGACAGAGTAGGAAGCTGGTCAATTGGTATCAATAGCTGTCGTTGTCCGCCGGTCCACTGGTGTGGTAGTTGTGACTTACCAATTAGAAACTGGTAGTAAAATTCATCAAAGCTAAGCTGTCGCGTTGTCGCAGATGCTGGTGGTATTTGTAATACCAGTAGAAACTGGTAGTGGTATCAATACCGTTGTCACCGGATACTGGTGGTGAAGTTGTGACACCAATGAGAGCTGGTAGTCGATATCAATGGCTATCACGTTGTCTGGATACTTGTGGTAGTTTGGTACCAGTAGAAACTGGTAGTCGTATCAATAGCTGTACGTTGTCACCAGATACTGGTGGTAGTTGTGACACCAGTAGAAACTGGTAGTCGTATCAATAGCTGTACGTTGTCACCAGATACTGGTGGTAGTTGTAATACCAGTAGAAACTGGTAGTGGTATCAATACCTACACGTTGTCACCAGATACTGGTGGTAGTTGTGACACCAGTAGAAACTGGTAGTCGTATCAATAGCTGTACGTTGTCATCAGATACTGGTGGTAGTTGTGACACCAGTAGAAACGAAGTGGTATCAACACCTGTACGTTGTCACCAGATACTGGTGGTAGTTGTGACACCAGTAGAAACTGGTAGTCGTATCAATAGCTGTACGTTGTCACCAGATACTGGTGGTAGTTGTAATACCAGTAGAAACTGGTAGTGGTATCAATACCTACACGTTGTCACCAGATACTGGTGGTAGTTGTGACACCTGTAGAAACTGGTAGTGGTATCAATAGCTGTACATTGTCACCAGATACTGGTGGTAGTTGTGATACCAGTAGAAACTGGTAGTGGTATCAATAGCTGTTCGTTGTCACCAGATACTGGTGGTAGTTGTGATACCAGTAGAAACTGGTAGTCGTATCAATAGCTGTACGTTGTCACCAGATACTGGTGGTAGTTGTGACACCAGTAGAAACTGGTAGTCGTATCAATAGCTGTACGTTGTCACCAGATACTGGTGGTAGTTGTGACACCAGTAGAAACTGGTAGTCGTATCAATAGCTGTACGTTGTCACCAGATACTTGTGGTAGTTGTGACACCAGTAGAAACTGGTAGTGGTATCAATAGCTGTACGTTGTCACCAGATACTGGTGGTAGTTGTGATACCAGTAGAAACTGGTAGTGGTATCAACACCTGTACGTTGTCACCAGATACTGATGGTAGTTGTGACACCAGTAGAAACTGGTAGTGGTATCAATAGCTGTACGTTGTCACCAGATACTGGTGGTAATTGTGATACCAGTAGAAACTGGTAGTTGTATCAATAGCTGTTCATTGTCACCAGATACTGGTGGTAGTTGTGACACCAGTAGAAACTGGTAGTCGTATCAATAGCTGTACGTTGTCAACAGATACTGGTGGTAGTTGTGACACCAGTAGAAAATGGTAGTGGTATCAATAGCTGTTCGTTGTCACCAGATACTGGTGGTAGTTGTGACACCAGTAGAAACTGGTAGTCGTATCAATAGCTGTACGTTGTCACCAGATACTGGTGGTAGTTGTGACACCAGTAGAAACTGGTAGTGGTATCAATAGCTGTTCGTTGTCACCAGATACTGGTAGTAGTTGTGATACCAGTAGAAACTGGTAGTCGTATCAATAGCTGTACGTTGTCACCAGATACTTGTGGTAGTTGTGACACCAGTAGAAACTGGTAGTCGTATCAATAGATGTACGTTGTCACCAGATACTGGTGGTAGTTGTGACACCAGTAGAAACTGGTAGTCGTATCAATAGCTGTACGTTGTCACCAGATACTTGTGGTAGTTGTGACACCAGTAGAAACTGGTAGTCGTATCAATAGCTGTACATTGTCACCAGATACTGGTGGTAGTTGTAATACCAGTAGAAACTGGTAGTGGTATCAATACCTACACGTTGTCACCAGATACTGGTGGTAGTTGTGACACCAGTAGAAACTGGAAGTGGTATCAACACCTGTACGTTGTCACCAGATACTGGTGGTAGTTGTGACACCAGTAGAAACTGGTAGTGGTATCAATAGCTGTACGTTGTCACCAGATACTGGTGGTAGTTGTGACACCAGTAGAAACTGGTAGTGGTATCAATAGCTGTACGTTGTCACCAGATACTTGTGGTAGTTGTGACACCAGTAGAAGCGCTGGTAGTGGTATCAATACCTACTGCGTTGTCACCAGATACTGGTGGTAGTTGTATTTCAGTGAAACTGGTAGTCGTATCAATAATAGCTGTCTGCGTTGTCATCGGATACTGGTGGTGAGGTTGTGAGCGCAGTAGAAACGAAGTGGTATCGCTTACCTGTACGTTGTCACCAAGATGCTGGTGGTGGTTGTAATGTTTCAGTAGAGAACTGGTAGTCGTATCAGCCAGGCTGTCGCGTTGTCGCAGATGCTGGTGGTGGTTGTAATACCAGTAGAAGGAAACTGGTAGTGGTATCAATACCTACACGTTGTCACCAGATACTGGTGGTAGTTGTGACACCAGTAGAAACTGGTAGTGGTATCAATAGCTGTACGTTGTCACCAGATACTGGTGGTAGTTGTGATACCAGTAGAAACTGGTAGTGGTATCAATAGCTGTTCGTTGTCACCAGATACTGGTGGTAGTTGTGACACCAGTAGAAACTGGTAGTCGTATCAATAGCTGTACGTTGTCACCAGATACTTGTGGTAGTTGTGACACCAGTAGAAACTGGTAGTCGTATCAATAGCTGTACGTTGTCACCAGATACTGGTGGTAGTTGTAATACCAGTAGAAACTGGTAGTGGTATCAATACCTACACGTTGTCCCCAGATACTTGTGGTAGTTGTGACACCAGTAGAAACTGGTAGTCGTATCAATAGCTGTACGTTGTCACCAGATACTGGTGGTAGTTGTGACACCAGTAGAAACTGGTAGTCGTATCAATAGCTGTACGTTGTCACCAGATACTTGTGGTAGTTGTGACACCAGTAGAAACTGGTAGTCGTATCAATAGCTGTACGTTGTCACCAGATACTGGTGGTAGTTGTAATACCAGTAGAAACTGGTAGTGGTATCAATACCTACACGTTGTCACCAGATACTGGTGGTAGTTGTGACACCAGTAGAAACTGGTAGTCGTATCAATAGCTGTACGTTGTCATCAGATACTGGTGGTAGTTGTGACACCAGTAGAAACGAAGTGGTATCAACACCTGTACGTTGTCACCAGATACTGGTGGTAGTTGTGACACCAGTAGAAACTGGTAGTCGTATCAATAGCTGTACGTTGTCACCAGATACTGGTGGTAGTTGTAATACCAGTAGAAACTGGTAGTGGTATCAATACCTACACGTTGTCACCAGATACTGGTGGTAGTTGTGACACCAGTAGAAACTGGTAGTGGTATCAATAGCTGTACATTGTCACCAGATACTGGTGGTAGTTGTGACACCAGTAGAAACTGGTAGTGGTATCAATAGCTGTACGTTGTCACCAGATACTGGTGGTAGTTGTGACACCAGTAGAAACTGGTAGTCGTATCAATAGCTGTACGTTGTCACCAGATACTGGTGGTAGTTGTGATACCAGTAGAAACTGGTAGTGGTATCAATAGCTGTACATTGTCACCAGATACTGGTGGTAGTTGTGACACCAGTAGAAACTGGTAGTGATATCAATACCTGTACATTGTCACCAGATACTGGTGGTAGTTGTGATACCAGTAGAAACTGGTAGTGGTATCAATACCTGTACATTGTCACCAGATACTGGTGGTAGTTGTGACACCAGTAGAAACTGGTAGTGATATCAATACCTGTACATTGTCACCAGATACTGGTGGTAGTTGTGACACCAGTAGAAACTGGTAGTGGTATCAATACCTGTACATTGTCACCAGATACTGGTGGTAGTTGTGACACCAGTAGAAACTGGTAGTGGTATCAATACCTGTACGTTGTCACCAGATACTGGTGGTAGTTGTGATACCAGTAGAAACTGGTAGTGGTATCAATACCTGTACATTGTCACCAGATACTGGTGGTAGTTGTAATACCAGTAGAAACTGGTAGTGGTATCAATAGCTGTTCGTTGTCACCAGATACTGGTGGTAGTTGTGACACTAGTAGAAACTGGTAGTGGTATCAATAGCTGTACGTTGTCACCAGATACTGGTGGTAGTTGTGATACCAGTAGAAACTGGTAGTGGTATCAATAGCTGTACGTTGTCACCAGATACTGGTGGTAGTTGTGACACCAGTAGAAACTGGTAGTCGTATCAATAGCTGTACGTTGTCACCAGATACAGGTGGTAGTTGTGACACCAGTAGAAACTGGTAGTGGTATCAATAGCTGTACGTTGTCACCAGATACTGGTGGTAGTTGTGACACCAGTAGAAACTGGTAGTCGTATCAATAGCTGTACGTTGTCACCAGATACTGGTGGTAGTTGTGACACCAGTAGAAACTGGTAGTCTTATCAATAGCTGTACGTTGTCACCAGATACTGGTGGTAGTTGTGACACCAGTAGAAACTGGTAGTCGTATCAATAGCTGTACGTTGTCACCAGATACTGGTGGTAGTTGTGACACCAGTAGAAACTGGTAGTCGTATCAATAGCTGTACGTTGTCACCAGATACTGGTGGTAGTTGTGATACCAGTAGAAACTGGTAGTGGTATCAATAGCTGTACGTTGTCACCAGATACTGGTGGTAGTTGTGACACCAGTAGAAACTGGTAGTGGTATCAATAGCTGTACGTTGTCACCAGATACTGGTGGTAGTTGTGACACCAGTAGAAACTGGTAGTTGTATCAATAGCTGTACGTTGTCACCAGATACTGGTGGTAGTTGTGATACCAGTAGAAACTGGTAGTGGTATCAATAGCTGTACGTTGTCACCAGATACTGGTGGTAGTTGTGACACCAGTAGAAACTGGTAGTGGTATCAATAGCTGTACGTTGTCACCAGATACTGGTGGTAGTTGTGACACCAGTAGAAACTGGTAGTGGTATCAATAGCTGTACGTTGTCACCAGATACTGGTGGTAGTTGTGACACCAGTAGAAACTGGTAGTGGTATCAATAGCTGTACGTTGTCACCAGATACTGGTGGTAGTTGTAATACCAGTAGAAACTGGTAGTGGTATCAATAGCTGTACGTTGTCACCAGATACTGGTGGTAGTTGTGACACCAGTAGAAACTGGTAATGGTATCAATAGCTGTACGTTGTCACCAGATACTGGTGGTAGTTGTGACACCAGTAGAAACTGGTAGTGGTATCAATAGCTGTACATTGTCACCAGATACTGGTGGTAGTTGTGACACCAGTAGAAACTGGTAGTGGTATCAATACCTGTACGTTGTCACCAGATACTGGTGGTAGTTGTGATACCAGTAGAAACTGGTAGTGGTATCAATACCTGTACGTTGTCACCAGATACTGGTGGTAGTTGTGACACCAGTAGAAACTGGTAGTGGTATCAATAGCTGTACGTTGTCACCAGATACTGGTGGTAGTTGTGACACCAGTAGAAACTGGTAGTGGTATCAATAGCTGTACGTTGTCACCAGATACTGGTGGTAGTTGTGACACCAGTAGAAACTGGTAGTGGTATCAATAGCTGTACGTTGTCACCAGATACTGGTGGTAGTTGTGACACCAGTAGAAACTGGTAGTCGTATCAATAGCTGTACGTTGTCACCAGATACTGCTGGTAGTTGTGACACCAGTAGAAACTGGTAGTGGTATCAATAGCTGTACGTTGTCACCAGATACTGGTGGTAGTTGTGACACCAGTAGAAACTGGTAGTCGTATCAATAGCTGTACGTTGTCACCAGATACTGGTGGTAGTTGTGACACCAGTAGAAACTGGTAGTCGTATCAATAGCTGTACGTTGTCACCAGATACTGGTGGTAGTTGTAATACCAGTAGAAACTGGTAGTGGTATCAATACCTACACGTCACCAGATACTGGTGGTAGTTGTGACACCAGTAGAAACTGGTAGTGGTATCAATACCTACACGTTGTCACCAGATACTGGTGGTAGTTGTGACACCAGTAGAAACTGGTAGTGGTATCAATAGCTGTACGTTGTCACCAGATACTGGTGGTAGTTGTGACACCAGTAGAAACTGGTAGTCGTATCAATAGCTGTATATTGTCACCAGATACTGGTGGTAGTTGTGACACCAGTAGAAACTGGTAGTGGTATCAATAGCTGTATATTGTCACCAGATACTGGTGGTAGTTGTGACACCAGTAGAAACTGGTAGTCGTATCAATAGCTGTACGTTGTCACCAGATACTGGTGGTAGTTGTGACACCAGTAGAAACTGGTAGTGGTATCAATAGCTGTTCGTTGTCACCAGATACTGGTGGTAGTTGTGACACCAGTAGAAACTGGTAGTCGTATCAATAGCTGTACGTTGTCACCAGATACTGGTGGTAGTTGTGACACCAGTAGAAACTGGTAGTGGTATCAATAGCTGTACGTTGTCACCAGATACTGGTGGTAGTTGTGACACCAGTAGAAACTGGTAGTCGTATCAATAGCTGTACGTTGTCACCAGATACTGGTGGTAGTTGTGACACCAGTAGAAACTGGTAGTGGTATCAATAGCTGTACGTTGTCACCAGATACTGGTGGTAGTTGTGACACCAGTAGAAACTGGTAGTGGTATCAATAGCTGTACGTTGTCACCAGATACTGGTGGTAGTTGTGACACCAGTAGAAACTTGTAGTGGTATCAACACCTGTACGTTGTCACCAGATACTGATGGTAGTTGTGACACCAGTAGAAACTGGTAGTGGTATCAATAGCTGTACGTTGTCACCAGATACTGGTGGTAGTTGTGACACCAGTAGAAACTGGTAGTCGTATCAATAGCTGTACGTTGTCACCAGATACTGGTGGTAGTTGTGACACCAGTAGAAACTGGTAGTCGTATCAATAGCTGTACGTTGTCACCAGATACTGGCGGTAGTTGTGACACCAGTAGAAACTGGTAGTGGTATCAACACCTGTACATTGTCACCAGATACTGATGGTAGTTGTGATACCAGTAGCCTGCTATCTGTTGCAGTACGCATTCTCAGTGGGAGAAGGCACGGATGACATCCTGCTGTCCCTCTTGCAGAAGGGAGGACGTGGGGAGAACGAGGAGAAGATGACGATTGGCTTCACTATCCTCAAGGTACATCACATCTCAAACTCCCCCAGTCTGCATAGTCAGATCCAGGGGACCTTTGGAATTTGGCCATGCTTTTGAATGTGCCCCCGTTATGTGGCCCCCAAGACTTTCTGGAATTAGTAATGTTGCCGAAAAAATTGTCCAGCCCCACCCCTCCTATCTTCTGATATCAGTTCAACAGCGGAGCAATGCTGAAACTCTGGCGAAAATGTTTCAACAGCTTCACCCCCTTCACCCCCCTTCACCCCCCTTCACCCCCCTTCACCCCCTTCCCCATCTTTCAGTGTCAGTATCTGACAGTACGACTGTGGAGTCATGCTGAAGCTCCGGCTCACAGCCCACCCAATATAAATTTTGTTTGGCAACCAATGGTTTTTTTGCTACCCTCAAGGGGCCATTGTTGGTTTTGCATCCCCTTGGCTAACCTCTCTGGATCCACCCCTGGTGTGCACTGTTTATATATATATACATATATATATATATATATAAATAGATATAGATATCAGGCAGCTCAGGTTTTCTTTCTCACAACAACTTATTGTTCATAAAACTTATCTTAATATTGGCAGGCAAGCTCTCAAAGGTGAAGAAAAGTGACAGGAGACCAGGTATTTTTAGTTTTAGTACAATATAGTTTCCTTTCTCAACATGTGCTAGAACCAACCAGTAAAGAAAATATGTTAGACATAGTTCTGTCATCACAGAATGAATTAGTTGACAATGTCAAATTATGAGAGCCACTGGGAAGTATTGATCACAACCAGATACATTTTACCATCAAAGTAAAATCAGAAAGGAATAATAAAAAGCAAAAAACTTCCTCAAAGGAAGATATAAGGACATGAAGAAATACTTAACAAAGATAGACTGGAATAACACACTTTAGAATAAGACAGCAACAGAATGCTGGAATATCTTAAAGAGTGAAATTGAGTGCATCGTCGATAAGTTTGTTCCATTTAAAAAACAAGGGAAACGGTCCAAAAAGAAATACTTATCAAAAGAAGCCATTAGAAAAATTAAGTGCAAACAAACGATGTGGAAGTCAGATAGACGTACTGGAAATGATGAAGACTACAACATTTATAAAGAAGCATTTAACCAAGCTACAGCTGAAATTCAAATTCAAAGAGAAGCTGTGAAAAAAATTAGCTTGTAATATAAAACATGACAGCAAAAATGTTTATGCATAAACATAACATAAAGTTCAGGATAAGGTCAGTCCTGTAGAATATAGTACTGGAAATATAATATCAGAAGGATTCTTAATGGCAGAAGACCTGAATGAGTACTTTAGTTCAGTGTTTACCAGGGAAGATATTAGTTCACTGCCAGTACCAGAGGCTAAGTTCAAAGGGGCAGAATCAAACTATTTACAGTTAATTGTAACCCCGGAAATGGTAGCTAAGAAAATAAGGGCTATGAAGGATAATAAATCACCTGGAGTGGATGGTATTCCGCCCAAACTACTATTGGAAATTGTAGATCAAATTAGCGTACCGCTTGCAACAGTTTTCAATTTGTCATTAGAAGAGGGAGTGGTTCCTTTAGAATGGAAAGAAGCAAACATTATACCGTTATTTAAAAAAGGTTCCAGAAACAAGTCAGAGAACTATAGACCAGTGATTTTAACATCAGTGATTTGCAAATTATTAGAAAGACTAATTAAAGATCACATGGTGGATTTTCTTGTTAAACATAACTTGATAAACTCATCTCAACATGGGTTTTTTAAAGCGAGGTCATGCTTAACAAATATGTTATGTTTTTTTAAGACATCACTAAGTGGATAGATGAGGGATCACCAGTAGATATCGTCTACTTAGATTTTCAAAAAGCTTTCGACAAAGTGCCACATCAAAGATTACTGCTTAAACTAAAGGCCCATGGCATAGGAAATGGTATAATAAACTGGATAGAACAATGGCTGATTGACAGAAGACAACGTGTAGTAGTTGATGGGGAGGCTTCAAACTGGAAATCAGTTTCTAGTGGGGTACCACACCACAGGGAAAAGTACTGGGACCTATATTATTCTTAATATACATCAACGATTTGGACGATGATATAACAAGTAAGGTGTTGAAATTTGCGGATGATACAAAAGTGTTTAGAAGGATTAAACGTGATGGAGATAGACAGCATTTACAAGATGATCTTGACAGGTTGATCAAATGGTCTGAAAATGGCAGATGTTGTTCAATTTTGGGAAATGTAAATGCCTACACACGGGACATTTAAACGAAGATGTAGAATATACAATGGGGGGTACTGTACTAAGTACTAATGTAAAAGAAAAGGGCTTAGGGTTAACCATTGGTGCTGATATGAAGGTTTCAGAGCAGTGCGGAATTGCAGCTTCAAAGAGAAATCAAATCCTTGGATTAATTAGGCGAAATATATTGTATAAGGAAAAAGAACTAATAATACCGCTGTACAAAACAATAGTTAGGCCTCATTTAGAATATTATATTCAATAAACTTGACACTTACCTCAGAAGGGCGGGATACACATAGATAAAATGGTTGGACTGTTGATAAGCCAAAAGGTTTCTTTGTTCACCTGCCATTAATTAATTAGTTAGTGTTAATTCTCAGGGTGGCAATCTTGTTAAATTTTGTTAAAAAGTTGTTACTCACAATGCATTTTTTCACTACCCATGATGCACTTCTCTTTAGCTAAAACTAAAACACTATGTTGTTTCAAGCACCGTTATCTTTGTTCACAGTGCACTATCTTTCTCTAAACAAGTAGGGCTCTAAATAAAAAAGTTTTGTGTTACACAATGAAGAAATTCGATTGACATCAGCGTTTCGGCCGAAGCCTTCATTGATTTGAGTCAATTTTCCTAGTTGTATAATATGAAAATTGTGTTATTTAAGTAGTCTTCCAAATTGACGTACATTTTCATGAACATGTAGGATTCTATTACTTCACACAAAGCAATGTCGTTTAACTTCCCACAATGCAGTCATGTATTACTACCCACAATGCACTGTTGTTTCACTACCCGCAATGTACTGTTGTATCACTACCCACAATGCAGTGTTGTTTTACTACCCACAATGCAATGTTGTATCACTACCCACAATGCAGTGTTGTTTCACCACCCACAATGCACTGCTGCAGGTGGAGGAGAACCGTCGCTACAGACTGCACCACATGCCTCAAGTGATGAAGTCGTCGACGTTCCGTAACAGCCGCAGCGTCATCCTACGTCACGGGCTGGGCAGGGGGCGCTACTGTGTCGTGCCCACTACCTTCGAGCCCAAACTCGCCCGACCATTCCTACTGCGGATCTACACGAGTTCTGCATCCAGCGCCATGTAAGACACACACATCAAACATATCCTCAGTGTCATGTAAGACAGACCCATCAAACATATCCTCAGTGTCATGTAAGACACACACATCAAACATATCCTCAGTGTCATGTAAGACAGATACATCAAACATATCCTCGGTGTCATGAAAGACAGACCCATCAAACATATCCTCAGTGTCATGTAAGACAGATACATCAAACATATCCTCAGTGTCATGTAAGACAGACGCATCAAACATATCCTCAGTGTCATGTAAGACAGATGCATCAAACATATCCTCAGTGTCATGTAAGACAGATACATCAAACATATCCTCAGTGTCATGTAAGACAGACCCATCAAACATATCCTCAGTGTCATGTAAGACAGATACATCAAACATATCCTTAGTGTCATGTAAGACAGACACATCAAACATCCTCAGTGTCATGTAAGACAGACGCATCAAACATATCCTCAGTGTCATGTAAGACAGACGCATCAAACATATCCTCAGTGTCATGTAAGACAGACCCATCAAACATATCCTCAGTGTCATGTAAGACACAAACATCAAACATATCCTCAGTGTCATGTAAGACAGACCCATCAAACATATCCTCAGTGTCATGTAAGACACACACATCAAACATATCCTCAGTGTCATGTAAGACAGATGCATCAAACATATCCTCAGTGTCATGTAAGACAGACGCACCAAACATATCCTCAGTGTCATGTAAGACAGACGCACCAAACATATCCTCAGTGTCATGTAAGACACACACATCAAACATACCCTCAGTGTCATGTAAGACACACACACATCAAACATATCCTCAGTGTCATGTAAGACAGACGCACCAAACATATCCTCAGTGTCATGTAAGACACACACATCAAACATATCCTCAGTGTCATGTAAGACAGACCCATCAAACATATCCTCAGTGTCATGTAAGACACACACATCAAACATATCCTCAGTGTCATGTAAGACAGACCCATCAAACATATCCTCAGTGTCATGTAAGACAGACGCACCAAACATATCCTCAGTGTCATGTAAGACAGTGTCATGTAAGACAGACACCAAACATATCCTCAGTGTCATGTAAGACACACACATCAAACATACCCTCAGTGTCATGTAAGACAGACCCATCAAACATATCCTCAGTGTCATGTAAGACAGACGCACCAAACATATCCTCAGTGTCATGTAAGACAGACCCATCAAACATATCCTCAGTGTCATGTAAGACAGACCCATCAAACATATCCTCAGTGTCATGTAAGACAGACCCATCAAACATATCCTCAGTGTCATGTAAGACACACACATCAAACATATCCTCAGTGTCATGTAAGACACACACATCAAACATATCCTCAGTGTCATATAAGACAGACCCATCAAACATATCCTCAGTGTCATGTAAGACAGATGCATCAAACATATCCTCAGTGTCATGTAAGACAGACGCACCAAACATATCCTCAGTGTCATGTAAGACAGACCCATCAAACATATCCTCAGTGTCATGAAGACAGATGCACCAAACATATCCTCAGTGTCATGTAAGACACACACATCAAACATACCCTCAGTGTCATGTAAGACACACACATCAAACATATCCTTAGTGTCATGTAAGACAGACGCACCAAACATATCCTCAGTGTCATGTAAGACACACACATCAAACATATCCTCAGTGTCATGTAAGACAGATGCACCAAACATATCCTCAGTGTCATGTAAGACAGACCCATCAAACATATCCTCAGTGTCATGTAAGACAGACCCGTCAAACATATCCTCAGTGTCATGTAAGACAGACGCACCAAACATATCCTCAGTGTCATGTAAGACACACACAACAAACATATCCTCAGTATCATGTAAGACACACACATCAAACATATCCTCAGTGTCATGTAAGACAGACCCATCAAACATATCCTCAGTGTCATGTAAGACAGACGCACCAAACATATCCTCAGTGTCATGTAAGACAGACCCATCAAACATATCCTCAGTGTCATGTAAGACAGACCCTTCAAACATATCCTCAGTGTCATGTAAGACAGACCCATCAAACATATCCTCAGTGTCATGTAAGACACACACATCAAACATATCCTCAGTGTCATGTAAGACAGACCCATCAAACATATCCTCAGTGTCATGTAAGACAGACCAATCAAACATATCCTCAGTGTCATTTAAGACACACACATCAAACATATCCTCAGTGTCATGTAAGACAGACCCATCAAACATATCCTCAGTGTCATTTAAGACACACACATAAAACATATCCTCAGTGTCATGTAAGACAGACACATCAAACATCCTCAGTGTCATGTAAGACAGACTCATCAAACATATCCTCAGTGTCATGTAAGACAGACTCATCAAACATATCCTCAGTGTCATGTAAGACAGACCCATCAAACATATCCTCAGTGTCATTTAAGACACACACATCAAACATATCCTCAGTGTCATGTAAGACAGACGCACCAAACATATCCTCAGTGTCATGCAAGACAGACGCACCAAACATATCCTCAGTGTCACTTAAGACACACACATCAAACATATCCTCAGTGTCATGTCTTAATTAACTCTTTAGACATTACATCATTTTATGAAGTGCACTCCGAATCCTCGTAGCACTCGCACGTAATCACCATGACATGGATGCACCTACGTTTTGGGATTAAGCTTTTTAGTCCTTTGGCCGAATGTCCAAGGGACTATTGCCATCACTCTACGTCCACCGTCCTTCGTCTGTCATCCGCTGTTAGCTGCCGTATCTCAGAAACCGTTCAGTAACTTTTTCTCTAATTTTGCATAGACTTATCTTAGGGCACTGCCACTATGCACGAGAAATCTGTATTTGATTGAATCATTTTAAGGGCTCCCTAGGGCCTCCAAGGACCCCAAAACTGGTAAAAATGTAACATTTGGCCTATTTTTTCAAAAACTGTTCAGCATCTTTTTTTCTAATTTTGCATAGATGTATCTTAGGGTGCTGCCACTATATACAAGAAATCTGTATTTGATTGAATCATTCTAATGGCACCTAAGGGGCCCCCAAAGTGCAAAAGTTTTACATTATCTAGTGATGTGGTTTTGAGAAGGGCCCTTGAGACCACCCCCAACAGTAGATTTTGTTTAATGTGCCACAAAGTCAACACCATGACTAAACTCTGCAGCCTAGTGCTACTGTTCCATTGAGACCTTGACTAATCTTTAATTGGTCACAGAGCCCAGGCAGAGTAGACACACTTGACCCCTGTTAGACTGAACAGTTGCCTAACACTTTTTATCTTCAAAACTATTGATTTTCTATAATTGCAAGTTGTGTTTATTTTGATGTTCATTTAATTATTATAAAATGGTGTGACTGTGGTGTCTATTAGTTAAAGATGTATTGTTTGTAGAAACCTGTAGGTGACAAACATAGAAAATTAATATTCTGTCACCTGTAGGTGACAAACATAAATAATTAATATTCTGGACAACTATAGAGTGAAACATCCTACACTTTATTGATATCAAATGCATTCTACTGTTCTGTTTACGCTTGTCATGCCTTGTGTAGACATGGTACTGTGTAAATCAATTGTATCAATATAGACTAATAATTACAGATTCACAATATAGTTGACACCTGAAACAACCAAATGTCAACCATTAGAAGAGTTGACATAGTTCCACTATACACAAGCAAGAAATCTGTATTTGATTGAATCATTCTAGTGTCATCAGCATATAGTAGAACATACATTTTCTACATCATCATCACTAAGGTTGTGGTAAATTTCACCAGCTGCCATGTCAAGTCCGTTATAATTGTGACTAACAGTGTTCAAAATGATTCAGGTAAATAGCAAATAACAAAGGACACAAGTTTTCTCCTTGCCATACCAATACATCACATGAGAAGAAGGCCGACACAGCCTGGCCCTGATTTATACATGATTTAGCATTTTTGTACATGTTGTATACAACTTTCAACACAATACCATTAACACCGCATGAAATTAGGATATATAGTATCGCTAGCACAGGAGCCACCCCATAAATATAATCAACATCAAAATTTACATGTCACAAATCAGAATAGCATATGCCTTGTTTTACAGTTGATAATTACTCAGTGTATCAACATACATACATAATACAAGGACTGATTAAATGTACTCTTGTACAAATTGACGAACACATGGATACTTAGGAATACATTTCAATACGTATTACGAATTACAAATAAAGCAATTATGAATACGACAACTGGATTTATAATTTAAAATAAAAAAGTGTATATTGAAAAACCATATAGACTGTCGGTGTAAATGTTATTAATGATAATACTTGGGATATTGTTAACTGTCTCTACTATGTTGTGTCTAATGCATTTTTTGGCAAATTCATGTTTAAATCTGGACATATACAGATTATTTCTGTCACGTGTGCAGTCCTGATGAATATCGTAGATGTGTGTGTTTGGAAAAACATTGAAGTAGTAGGGTAAAAGATTGTTAATTAATTTATAGTAAAATTTTAATTGTTGGATTTTATAAATGATATCCAACTTTAACAACTGAAGTCTTTTAAAAATAGGACTTGTGTGAGCATTATATTTACTTAAAGATATTATTCGTATTGCTTTTTTCTGTAATTTGAAAATTCAATGTGCCTGATGATAAAAGTAAGCCATAATTAATATGAGGGTGAATAAGAGCATTCTACTTAATATAATATTATAATGAATTAAGTAGTAAAAAGTGTTTAAGTTTATTTAGTATGCCTATTGTTTTATATATTTTATTTGCTATTTTGTTTGTATGACTCTGCCAGTTTAAATGGTTATTTATTGTGATGCCTAAAAAATTGAAATCATTTACACATTCAATGTGTGCCCCATCTATTTGTAATACAGGGTATTCTACTTTCTTTTGAGGCATATAAAAAATCATGAATTTAGTCTTTCTGACATTTAGTGACAGTTTATTAACTTTTAACCAATTGCTAATCTTTATTAGTTCTTTGTTAATATTTTTATGCTTTGTATTTGGCCTTCTGAATCGTTAAATGTATTTAGTGTACTAGTAAGGGTGGTGTCGTCAACATACGTTATGAATTTGGAAAGGTCACTAGAAAGTGCTGTATCATTTATATATATATATATATAATAAATAAGAGTGGCCCTAAAATTGAACCTTGAGGGACACCAGTGTTGATGACTAATTCCTTAGATGTAACATTTAAAATTTTTATATACTGCTTACGATTTTGTAAATAACTCTTACAATTTAATCCACAGTAATTTAACTTCTGTACCAATACATTGTGATCAATTGTGTCAAATGCTTTTGATAAATCAAGGTATACATTTATTGGAGTAACCGATTTATCAAGTTCGTGTATAATTCTGTCTATGATTTCGAGTGTAGCAAGCTCAGTAGAATGTTTCTTTCTAAACCCATATTGGCTATTGTAATATAATGCTTTAGAATGGGATTAATCATGGATTTGATCAAACATAACCCTTTAAAAAATTTATGAAATCACTGGCAGGATAGAAATAGGACGATAATTGTTAGTCAGAAACATCACCTTTTTTGAAAAGGGGTATGATTTTTGCAATTTTTAATTTGTCTGGAAATGACCAGTTATTATTGATTGATTACTAATTAGAGTGACTGCATTACTTACATAACGCCAACTATAGTTAGAAACTATTCAAGGCGCTTTTCATATAAAATAGAAATACCTGAAAAAAGTAATTAATAAAGTATAAAATAAAAATACAATATAAAAAAGTTACCTTTAAAATTAGTATTATTGTGTCATATAAACAAACATTGATTAACAAAAGCTAGCTTAATGACAAATCTAAAAGTCAGTATATCAGTTAAAATATTGATTAAAAGAGAGTGTTTAAATGTGCTCTTAAAAGTTGTCTCACTGTTCATTACATGCATTAAAAACAAGTAGATCACTTCACAGATCCGGGACTGCTGCGGCTACTGGAGTTAAAATATCGATTAAAAGAGTGTTTTTAATGCTCTCTTAAAAGCTGCTTCACTATTTAATTCACGCATTGATAAGGGTAAATCGTTCCAGAGGTCCGGAGCTGCTGCCATAAAAATCTCGTCTCTGACTTTGTACTGACCGAAGAGACCTGGTGACACATAGAGGCACACAAGCTTGCTCAGGTGCACGGGCCCACACTTGTTGACAATTGTGTGCACGAGTACCAGGACCTTGAAACGAACGAGTTCCCATACCGGCAGCCAATGTAGGTCTCTGGCGTGATGCTTGCGTAATTTAAGAAATAAAGAATGAAATAGAGTGCATCGTAGATAAATTTTTTCCCTTCAAAAAACAAGGGAAACGGACCAGAAAGAAATACTTATCGAAAGAAGCCATTAGAAAAATTAAGTATAAACAAATGATGTGGAAGTCATATAGACGTACTGGCAATGACGAAGACTACAACATTTATAAAGAAGCACTAAACCAAGCTACAGCTGAAATTAGAAATTCAAAGAGAAGCTATGAACATAAATTAGCTTGTAATATAAAACATGACAGCAAGAGTTTTTATGCGTATGTTCGAAGCAAACAGAAAGTTCAGGATAAGGTCGGTCCTCTAGAAGATAGTGCTGGAAATATAATATCAGAAGGATTCTTAATGGCAGAAGACCTAAATGAGTATTTTAGTTCAGTGTTTACCAGAGAAGACACTAGTTCACTGCCAGTACCAGAGGCCAAGTTCAAGGGGGCAGAATCAGACTATTTAAGACAGTTAATTGTAACCCCAGAAATGGTAGCTAAGAAAATTAGGGCTATGAAGGATAATAAATCACCTGGAGTGGATGGTATTCCACCCAAACTACTATTGGAAATTGTAGAACAAATTAGCATACCGCTTGCAACAGTTTTCAACTTGTCATTAGAAGAGGGAGTAGTTCCTTTAGAATGGAAAGAAGCAAACATTATACCGTTATTTAAAAAAGGTTCGAGAAACAAGTCAGAGAACTATAGACCAGTGAGTTTAACATCAGTGACTTGTAAATTATTAGAAAGACTAATTAAAAATCACATGGTGGATTTTCTTGTTAAACATAACTTGATAAACCCATCTCAACATGGGTTTCTAAAAGCGAGGTCATGATTAACAAATATGTTATGTTTTTTGGAAGATATCACTAAGTGGGTAGATGATGGATCACCAGTAGATATCATCTACTTAGATTTTCAAAAAGCTTTCGACAAAGTGCCTCATCAGAGATTACTGCTTAAACTAAAAGCCCATGGCATAGGAAATGGTATAATTAACTGGATAGAAAAATGGCTGATTGACAGAAGACAACGGGTAGTTGTTGATGGGAGGCTTCAAACTGGAAATCAGTTTTGAGTGGGGTTCCACAGGGATCAGTACTGGGACCTATATTATTCTTAATATATATAAACGATTTGGACGATGATATAGCTAGCAAGGTGTTGAAATTTGCAGATGATACAAAGGTGTTTAGAAGGATTGAAAGTGATGGTGATACACAGCATTTACAAGATGATCTTGACAGGTTGATCAAATGGTCTGAAAAGTGGCAAATGTTGTTCAATTTTGGGAAATGTAAATGCCTCCACACAGGACATGGGAACGAATATGTAGAATATACAATGGGGGGGAACTGTACTAAGTACTACAGTAAAAGATAAAGACTTAGGGCTGACAATTAGTGCTGACATGAAGGTTTCAGAGCAGTGTGGAGTTGCAGCTTCAAAAGGAAATCAAATCCTTGGATTGATTAGGCGAAATATAGCATATAAAGAAAAAGAACTAATAATACCGCTGTACAAAACAATAGTTAGGCCTCATTTAGAATATTGTATACAAGCGTGGAGGCCATACCGCAAGAAGGACATAGATATGCTAGAAGAGTACAGAGGAGAGCGACTAAAATGATACCAAAACTGAGGGATCTTAGTTATGAAAAACGCCTAAAAGAATGTGGTTTAACAACACTAGAGACCAGGAGATTGAGAGGAGATCAGATAGAAGTGTTTAAAATATTGAATGGTTATGAAAATATTGATAGAAATATGTTTTTTTCAGTTAAGAAAGATAGAAAGACTAGAGGACATGAAGTTACATTAGTAAAGGAGCAGTGTAGATTAGACGTGAGAAAGTTCTCATTTTCACAAAGGACTGTGAATGAATGGAACAGATTATCTGATGATTGTGTGGGTGCTAGTAGTGTGAATATGTTTAAAAATAAAATCGACACATACCTCAGAAGGGCTGGATATATGTAGATAAAAGGGTTGGACTCTAGATAAGCCAAAGGGCTTCCTTGTCCACCTGCCATCTAGAGTTAATTCTCTGGATGGCAATCTTGTTAAATCTTGTTAAATCTAATTTGGGCACCCCCACACTCATTCTGGCTGCAGTGTTTTGGACACGCTGTAACCGTACAAAGTTCTTGTCCATGGTGCCGTACAGGAGGGAGTTGCAGTAGTCGAGCCTTGATGTCACTAATGCGTTGACTTGTCTTGGCAGGAACTTGTAGATTAGGCTGATGTGGAAGTTGCGGGACCGGATGATGTGTTGGCAGAACTGTCCATGCTACAGTCTAAGAAGGCACCAAGGTCTTTCATCTGATGCGCAGCTCGGATGAGAGAACCGCCAACATTGATGCTGAGTTCGTCTACTAACTTCTTTGCAGGCACTGGGACAATCGGAAGGAACTCGGTTTTCTGGCCGGTCGGTCTGAGGTAATTAGAGGTCAGCCACTCCGGAGTCTCCACAACGCAGGCTTCAAGACGCTGTAGGGCACTCTGGCCAATCACAACACACTGCTTGCGGTCTTGCAGATATGACTCCATCCACTGGAGGGCGTAACCATGAATACCATAGCACTTGCTGATCCGATTGAGTAGAATAATGTGGTCAGTCGTATCAAAAGTTGAACTCAGGTCAAGAAGCACAAGCAGAGTGCCATCTATGTGATCTAAGGCCACCCGGACATCACTGCAGACATTCAACAATGCGGTTTCTGTAGAATGAAGCTTTCTGTATGCTGACTGAAACGGTTCATTCATATCTTGTGAGTCAGGATGATCAGACAATTGCTGTGCTACTATCTTTTCAGTAACCTTGGACAGATGAGACAGACTGCTGACAGGTCTGTAGTTGTGTAGCACGTCACGGTCCAGAGATGGCTTCTTCAATTGTGGACGGACACGAGCCTCCTTTAAGGACGCTGGCACTGTTCCTTCTTCCAATGACTTGTTGGTAATAGCGGTAATAACTGGTACCAAGGAGGACAGACACCGCTGAATTTGTTTGCCTGGCAGAGGATCGAGCTGACAGGTCTTTGTTAATCCAGACACAATCTTGTGTATTTCGTCTTCCGATGTTGGCACGAGCAAAACGAGAGGTTCATTGAAACATGCCTTCTCTCTCACTGGTGTGTTTGAGCGGTACTTCGTTTCTAACTCTGCCCGAATCTGTTGCACTTTGTCAGTGAAGTGTTGCGTGAACTTACTGCAACCATCATCAGTGGATTCAAAGTCCGGATAAATGTTCTTCTGTTCAGCCCCGGGGGATCTGACAAGCCGGAACATCAATTTGTTGTCAGCTCTCTGTAGAGTGTCTTGATAGTAGTTACTCTTAGCCTTAGCTATGCAAACTGTCGAAGCATTGCGGGCTTCGACATAGAGCTGCCGGTGAACTTCGAGTTTGGTCATCCTCCAGCAATGTTCACACTGGCGTCTCTTCTCTCTAGCCTCCTTCACCTTTCTGTTGTACCATCGACATGGCTTAGTCCCTCTCCTCACTCTGTTCTTGGTTGGAGCATGTTTGTCGAAGACCATACACAAGACTGTATCGTAGATATTAACCATGTCGTGCATGCTTTCTGAGTGTCTATATAGAATTTGTTTGCACTGGTAAGCGATATCTTCCCGAAAAAGATTAATTTGGAAATGGCGGAAGTCACGTACAGGGATGGCAGTGGGGGAGTGAATGGCCTGCTCACCGCGACCACACAATCAATACAGTGATGATCAGCTATTGACATAGGCTTGACCGACACTGACATCACGACTAATCACTACTTCCAGATGTTTGTACACTCCCGTGAATGGGGCAGTAGCCCCGGATTTGACATTGTTAAAATAAAGTTTTGTATTGTTATTATTTGTTATGACCATCCATGGTTTTGTATCGGAACTGTGAATAACGATGTCTCCCTGTTGCCATTGGTTACAGGGAGCTGAAGGATGACGAGCCACAACCCAGCACCCTATCCTCCGTCCTGGGCTGTCTGCCGTGCTTCCAGATGCCCGTCCTGCTCACCCAGGTCATTGTGCTCAAGGCTGTCGGACTGGTGGGCAAGAAGGACACGTCCAGTGAGTGACATGGGGGCAGACCTCTATTTACACATGGGGACAGACTAGTATTTTACATGTGGGGATAGTATTTTAAATGATTGCCATTTCAACATGATCACACCTATCTTTACTATCTTTACTGTATGTATATTGTGTATCATTGTTATTATAATTATACAATTGTCAGACTACCAGCACTAATGTATCATCACTTACAGAACAATTATATCTACGGTGCATTTATCTTTCACTATCCACAATCTACTATTGTTTCTATAGCCACATTACATTAATGTGTCTCTATCCTCAATGATCCTATCTTTACCTACCCACAATGTTCTGTTTTTCACTACCCACAATGCACTGTTGTTTAAAGTTGAAATATTTAGTAATGCCACATACCAGGGGAAATTAACACAAGTTTCCACTTCAACTATCCCTGTTTCCAACTCACAACTAATACGAGGCCTGCACTTTGACACACAATTATATGTATAAATATATATGCATGAGTAGGTTAATTGATTACATAATACTATAATGTTGTCCTATAAACATATTGTGTTGTGAACATATGTTTTGATTTGATTTGAAAACGGTCAAAGACCAAACCTCCAATTGGCAAAGCTGGTTTTGTAAGTTTGCTACCTGTGCAACAACATCTAAAATATGTCTACAGTGTTTTGAGATGTCCCCTCTTCTTGCAGCACCCGACCCCTTCTGCACCATCAGCTGTGAGGGGGAGAAGGTTAAGACGCCCGTCTGCAAGGACACGCTGAGTCCCGAGTGGAACACTGGCGCCATTTTTTATCGGGTGCAACCAACAACAAAGCAAATCAAGATATCGGTGAGTTTCCGTAACACTGAAAGTGACCTGTTGATAAACCATGCACCAACTGCAGTGCGTGCACTCATGCACCACATGCAGTCATGAACTGTGTGCACTCATGCAGTCATGAACTGTGTGCACTCATGCACCACATGCAGTCATGAACTGCGTGCTTTCATGCACCACATGCAGTCATGAGCTGCATGCACTCATGCACCACATGCAGTCATGAACTGTGTGCACTCATGCACCACATGCAGTCATGAACTGTGTGCACTCATGCACCACATGCAGTCATGAACTGCGTGCTTTCATGCACCACATGCAGTCATGAGCTGCATGCACTCATGCACCACATGCAGTCATGAACTGTGTGCACTCATGCACCACATGCAGTCATGAACTGCATGCACTCATGCACTGCATGCAGTTATTCACTCACAAGACATTTATGATATGTTAGAAGTTATAATACTGCTTATCAATTTTGAGACTGACCAACACTTTTGTCTTGATGTGCCTCGGCGCTCCGTTTTCAAGGATTTAGTTACCTTGTTATTATGATATTAAGACGATAAGTAAATTATTTTTTTTCCATAAAGCTGACTAATAAATTCAGGTCATAAGTAATTAGTTTAACGATATGTTGTCTTCTTTTTAAAACACATGGGTATGATTTTGTGTATTTTGCTAAACCTTTCATAAACCTTTTCAAAAAAATGAGTCAATATTCTTAACATAGAGCCCTAATTAATGCAACCCGTTCAGTGAGTCAGTTCCAATTAACAGCAACAGCGATTTGCAGATATGTAGATGGCACAGCGTAATATATGGATGGATGGACAATCTGCGGATCCAGTGATTGCACAACACAGATATTACAAGAGTACATTTTAAAATGTTTTATAAAAAAAAATTTGTGGCAGCATGCACCCCCATAACGCATTCATTTCCAGCTCAGAACACCCCCAATTGAAGAAAATGTGAAGGGTTTCAGGGAACACGAGATATATCCATTTTCTTGTTTTTAGAAAAAGTCACTTTTATGTTTATTTAAATTAAATATATAACTTGTAAATGAATTTGGTGTATATTAAGAATCAAAAAATCATAGAGGTAGGTAGCAAATTGTAAAATATTTTTTGCAGATTGTTGCAAATTATATTAAATTATATTGCTATGAAAACGCGGTATATCGCAACAGCGCACACCTGCACTCCCCATAGCTGCACACGCGTAAGGTGGGGCCGTTTGGCTGAAAATGGATATAGTGCGTTTTTATTAAAAAGACGAATGGCACTTATTGCATTTAGTGCACATCGTTTAAGGGGGTTTATTGCATTTTTCTACACCTGTTTAAACAAACATTTTGTCCTTGTTTGGGTGAAATTTCAAAAATGGTGTTTATCGCGTTTTGCCTTCAAACACACCATGTTAACATTAGCTGTCAACTTGTGCAGGTGTGGAACAGCAACATGGTGAGAGATGAACTGATGGGTGTTGTACGCATCGATGCTCGCACTGAGACTGCCAATGAAATCCTCGAATTAGGGTTGACAGAAAAGAACGATCCGGGGACAAAGCGACCGGGGACAATCTTTGTAAAGCTGCTCGTCTCTTCCAATCTCCAGGCACTGTAGTTCTTGGATCCAGGTGTCAGATCCAGGTGTCAGATCCTGGTATCAGATCCAGGTGTCTGATCCGGGTGTCCAATCCTGATGTTGTATCCAGGTGGCAGATCCAGGTGGCAGATCCTGATGTTGTATCCAGGTGTAACTTAGGGTAAACGTGTCACAGTGTGATACCAAAATAAATATGTAGATATGCAGATAATAATTTCATTCATGAAATCACTGATACTGATATTTGTTGCCATCACAAAACATTGATGTATGACCCTATTCAAATTGCAACTTCATTTAGTCTCACAACACCCCTGCTTACATGAAACTTTCAATTGACGGATCTAGTATGTTGCAGTTTGCCTACATCACTATCAAAATTGATGTCTGTAAACCTATGAGGGCAGCATGACATCTCTTAAATCTATCTTTCCTGCTTCTAGTTCAAAATTTCAAAAAAATGTTCGACAGAATTTCTGTTAGCTCCATGTGTTCAGCAGCCATTTTTGAAGGCTTGGCGTACTTTGTTGCTAGGCAATAGGTCATGTGATGGATAGGATCAATTATTACATTGACTTGTGGTGCCTTGAGACTATATCGTGAAATAAAGAATGTTTTTGCGGAAACAATCTGTTTAGGATTGTGCTCAAAGCTACTGCTTAAACACACTTCGTCAGCAAAACCAATCCTGTGTAGTGTCGAAAATCAATGTTTTGGGATGGCACCTTGAAGATCCAATGATAAATATTACTGAAAATATATTAAAGGTAATGTGAGTAACAAGGTAGAATAAAATGAAAGAAAAGGGTAGATAATTGATGGTAGCTTATTCTTTTTGTCGTGATAGGTTTACATATACCAAAATAACTAACTTGTTTTAATCATTTTATAAGTTTTGCCCACTTTTACTTTATGTGGGCCAAGATTTATGTCATATATATATATCTTATTGTCCAACATCTTTTTCATAAACATTTTCTCTGTCATGTTCATGTTAGATAACGTAAACTAAATATAATATATATCGCATAAACGCAGCAATAACTGAGCTTCATTGGCGTCATATGGCTTTGTGATGTAAGGAGTTATCTGCAAAATATAGTAAGAAGTTACCCCAAACTCTGGTACAAAGTAACACCAAAATGAGATGTTAAGCATATGCACATGTTTTCCACATTTGATGTTATGTGGCACTGCATAAAGATGCGCTTTCAGTAGCTGCTCCGTTGTCGAGCATTTGTACCGGTGGTAAAAATATTGTTTAAGTTATTGATGTGAATTGATGCCATCATTTATAAACAAATGTTCTATTTTCCTGACATTCAAGTTTATGTTTTTAACTGCTTGTAAGTAATCAGATTGGTTAATAATACAATCTTTGCTATTTAGAAGTGTTGAAATAAGAACTTAATTTTACTAATGTATTTGAACTGGAAATCTCAGCTTTTTGAAGCAAGGGGTACTTATGCTGCTGTGCTTTTTATAGATGTGCCTATTTTACAAAAATAAATATATTTATTTCACGCCTAGTAACTCGGCGATGGTATAACCAAGCTTGGTGTATATTTACGTCAATTTGTACCATGTATGATCTATAATGCATGACCTATAATGTATCTGATCGTAATATATAAAGGCATTCAAGTGTTAATTCCAGCGGTGTTAGTGGAATCACAACAGGTCATGGTTTTATATTATTCTTGCATTATTTTGTATATCCACAATATTTTGTTGCGTATATTAATGGATTGAAAATGCATCCTACTGTAATGTGATTATAATTGGAATATTAGTGATGCTAGTTATCATATACAGCCTTTTGTATCCAATCAGATTGGTGTAATATGTTAGCCGTTCTGGGCACTTGCTCAGATTCCTGGGGATTTAGGCGCTATAGAAGTTTGTCATTATTATTATTACCTTGTGATGCTGACTCTATTTAGATGCATGTTTACACTTCCTAATGATGCTTCCAGCCTGTGCTGTGTTCAGTGTTGTTAGTTCCGTACATTTTGTGTCACTTGACATTGTGTAATGCAATTTTAACAAGACTTGCATCTGAAATTTCAAGCTCCAAATGGACCATGGTCAAGCAAACGTTTGGATTATCCCACGTCCAACCCTTCTTATCTCTGTGTATGGTACACTTACTACACCTGACATGTGTGTCGGTCCTTACCGATGTATGTTAGTTTATTTTTAAGCATCCACACTGCTAACATTTACACAGTCTGTAGATAGTTTGTTATATTTATTTAATGTTCTCTATGATAACGAGTACACTCTGGTATCCAGTCTACAATTTCATCAATCTACTTTGTAACATCATGTTTATCTATCTACCGTCCTTAAGTTTGAAGACAACTGTCTTTGTCATACATTTGTTTTCTAACTTTTATTTAGTCTAGTCTTATTCTTAATTATTTCCTGGTCTTTAGTTTACTGCTACATGAGAGCTTGGTATGTCACCAAGACGACTATTTCTATTATGTCTGATTCACTATAACAATTTTTTCATCCTTTTAATAGGTACCAGGTAAACGGTTATTTGCTGATAACTTCTAGCTACGTACTAGGTGTATTAGTTTTCAGTTTCTTTCTCAGGGTTTCCCAAACTTCTGTTTGACTTTATTTCTAACACTTTTCCATCCAGTTAGATGGTGGTGGCGGGAGATGGTTTACATGTTCTCGGTTGTGTTATCAAATTACAACTCTTTTAAAATTGATAACTTATAATAAATATAACAGAAATGCAATTTGTAGTGTAGATTATAAGTTTGGAGGGTTTGGTATTTTAATAAACTTGTGTGTACAAGGTATTATTGTGGTTCACGCAGATCTCTGTGTTTTATGGTAACTGCAGCTATCTATGGATTTATAATTTTTTCGTTACTCGGACAGAATCCCAATATATCTGCATTTGATAGTTTCCTGTTATTGTGACCAGTTTTGCTATGTTGCTCCAGAAATATACACAATACAATATCTGTGGGTTTATAAAATAAGTTTTTAGCTACTGGGACATGTCTAAATGTGTTATTACAATGTATACGTAAACACTATATATCTTGTTTTATTAATTTCTCGCAATGGCAAGTTTGTGTTTTATCACTCTACAAACAACTCCATAAAAACTGCAATATTTACCTGTGACCAATGTACCCATGTTATAAAACAAGGTATGTAACTCATGTTTTACATAAGTGTGGCAGAACAAACAGTCCACTGGTTTCACTCGTAGAATATCTAGGTAAATATTACCAGATGTGCTAATTTCTGAATAAGCTCACTGGAGTATTACATCCATGTTGAACTTCAGAGAAGATTGGAAGGCTTGCATTATCATCTTAACCTTACAGACCATGCATGTATTTGATATTCCGTGAGATACCCCTGGTGACATTTATTCCACAGTTTAAAATATATATAATTTATGATTTATCTTCCTTGAATTGTCTTGATGACCGAGTATGATATCTGCAGCTTCCTTCTCCAGTCTTCACAAGTCTGGCAAATGCTTTCACTATAGCTTGTTTTCATTGTATGCAAGACTGGTTTCAATCAGAGCAATCAGAAAAGAGGTGGCCTTAAGAAAGAAGGTACAATACATGTACCTTTGGCACAAAGGCCTATAAACATATTTTCATAAAAAGGTAGGTTTTAGGTCTTGGTATGTTCATATCTGCTACTCTGATCCTTTGCCTTAGATATATTTCTCATATTGTTGCCATATATATATCTATACTGGTGTACTAGAATGTTGCAAGTTGGTAGCGAAGCTTCCGTGCATACGTGTGTACAAGATGCGCCTGATTAGTATGTATATGAATATATTTTATACACGGTAATAAGTGCCGTAGTGGTAAATCTCGTGAAAGCGTATTTTATACTCCGTTTGTGTTGTCTGTCTAATGCAAATGTTATGGCTATTTTAATGCGCAAATAAACATGATTCATATTGCTACATATTTTGAGTGGTTTTTAAAAATACTATACTGGAAAACAGGACCACTGAGGAAGTTCGTCCATTCATTTTTTTAATAATCTGTCATTAGAATACCTCAGCTGTTTTTGTTGTGGTTGTCGCATGGCAGTGTCTGTTTGTTCATGTATGAATTTTAATATATGTATGTAGGTATAATGTGTGTGTGCATGTGAAGAAGGGTTTAAGGGCAAAACCTTTTTTTTACAAAAAACTTGTGACTCAGAGTGTAAATGAAAACTTGCTCATAATATTGGAATATCGTACGAATAAGTATCACTTACTTAACCGAAAGGTGTTCATGCGCAAATCATACACGCAGCCCCAGTTTTAAACACCTTATCTTATTTGTTTTTGCTATGTTACATATTCTCGCACACACACGCGCAAGCACACACGACGAAAATGCCAATATATTTCAGTTGTGAAGGCACATTGGTTTACACATTAAGTCCGTGATCAAATGAAACATTTATTAACAAACTGTTATGAGTTGTGCAATATTACAATCATAATGGATGATGCAGCTGACAACGTAACAATAAAATATGGCCATGCAACCATATAAGTGCACGTGACAACACTATATATATCTATGTATACCCTGTATGTATATATATATATACATAATATATATATACATATATATATTATGTATACACACACACACACACATATATATACATTTACTTAACAAAAAACAATGCACGTGTGACAACAGCAGTAAAACATGCGACAGTCGATAGTCTGATCTTGAGCCTTGAAAACTAATTTTCCAAATGGTAAAAGTACCAAATAGAACACGCATACATATTACTATAAAATAACACGTATAAATGCATATTGCAATTGCTGTAAAGGCTATCGTTCTTCAGCACAATAGTTGGCTTCATAAAACATAACCATTTATAATAATAGTATGTCTTCGTTTAATTTAACGTTGCGTCCTCTTGCGTAATATATGTCATGATCAGTTTTCCTTTTACTAAAACAATACTGGTGATTTTAGTATATAAATATATTTGTGCTGCATTGTGATACCTTTTCAAATATTGTGTTCAGAGTGCAACCATTGCAGCGATGTCCTCCTGATGAAGGTTAATGTGTTCTTACTGTTTCATACAAAGAGTTCTCTGTAGCAGCTCTACATCTTACCCATTCGTTCAGTACCAATACACCATTTTTATTGCGTTTCCATTGCAATCCTTCTTGTTTTATTTTTTAAACAACGTGCATGATGATGTGCAAAAAAACTTACAATATACCTTGACCTTTGGGAATGGGTCGGAATAACGTGCATTAATATTGATAATATTACTGTAAACTGCATACCAACAAATACAGGACTTTTCAAACGAGTCTTGATTATTATACGCACACACGAGCATACCATAACACGAAGTCCAGTCAAAACAGGGTACGTTCACTTGTCCTCACAACGTGGACGTTCTTTCAAAGTTGGTTTCATTTTGCCTATGGTACAATGTTCGCCAGTGTGAGATTGAATGGATACAAACTACATAACTGCATTATGGAGATTGTAAAGTTACCTCTACGAATCCACGGTTCAGCTCTACGAAACTATCCGGGTCTTCACGACCCCTTCGTCACCGTTAGTGCGCTGTCCTCTGATGTCATGTGACGTTGCTAGTGTACTTGGTCACTTAGTTGTTGTTCTGCAGCTAGCTTTGTTAACTCTTGTTGATCGGGCGGCCACCGATCACGTGCTTGAGAGACGGAGGATATTGGTTGTCGATCGTGTTATAAAGCAGCCCACTTGCAAATTGATTGAGACGAAGGTATGTGGTCCCGGATATGACTGTTCGTTTACTAGAGCAAAAAGACAAGTACCGCATAAATAATGGTATACTCATGTTTTTTAATGCGTGTGTGTCTGGGTTCGCGCGCGCGTATGTTTGTGTTAATATGTGTTTGCATCCTTGCGTGCGTGTCATAACGACATGTACTTAATTTACCTTCATAAATTGTTGGGAAACTTCGTCTTCAGGCTGTCCAGCCATCGTCTTGTCAGATTACGATTACTATACAGACTGGAAGAAAGAGAACGACACAATTATGATGTAAGATGATTTTAGCCAATATATATATATGTATATATATATATATATATATATATATATATTTAAGTATTAAGGTATATTTTAGTATTTAAGTCTATTTTTAGTTAAGTATATTTTAACTGCATTATGCAATATACTATTTTATTTTAATTAATTTGTTTAGCATTTCTATACAATTTACCTGTACTCTAATATTTTACAAACACGACCATTGGTAAGGTTATCATAAATGAATAAAGTTTATTATTATATATATATATATATATATAAATATAATATATATATTTATATATACTGTTACACAAGAGTTTCATTCAACACGCCATAGTTGGCAAATGAACAAACCAATAGTCATTTGGCAGTCTAGCCAATCAGTTTATCTGGAACCCGTCTTTAAGATAATGTTCTTTTTTTTTCGTGAAGCATATTCGCTTTGATATAAATTTGACAAAATGTCAATATTTTTTTCAAATCACGTATTATCCTCTGTGAACAAGAATGTCCAATCAGCAATGTTCTGCCATTGCGGATACTTCCTGTTCTCCAGTTTTATATTAGATCATGACTGAATATTAAGAAGCCTTATATTTGGTATCCTGTTGAACTCTTATGTCTCCTGTGTTGATAAGTTCAGGAGTCAATGAAGTTGTTCCTTTTGTGTTGGGGTGATGTCCTGATTATAAATCAACAATCCTGTTAAACTGACTGGAAGTTCAGGGACGTTTCGTTTTAACAAACGTCTATCAGAGGCCATTATGTGAGGTTTCGTAACAATTTCAGATAACAAGGAATACGGTGATTGTGTGTAGCAACACCGTGCCTTCAAAGGAAGTTCAAAATCATCTGTTCAACAATAATCCGTACATCAATTAACTCGAAATGATCACGAATTATGAACTTTAATAGCGCGGGTTGATCATTAGTTGTCAACAAACATAACTGTAAAGATAGTAAGGGTTTCAAATTCCTCCACTTACCAAAATGATTGACATAATAAAATATAATCTTGTATTTTATACTCCTCAATAATCTCAGTAGTTGGTTTCCAAAACATATCTAGAACTATGACATATAAATTGTTTTCGATAAGAATCATCGAACACTTATTGAACGTCGATCGTCTGTTACGACCCATTTTGTAATAAAAGCAGGCCCAGTTTGTAATACCGACCCATTTTGTAATAAAAACAGGCCCATTTTGTAATAAACCAATGTAATACTGCAATAACATTATAAAATGACATTGAGGCCCATTTTGTAATAATTTCAGGTTTTCACATCTTTAAGAACATGCAGGCCCATTTTGTAATAACAAAGACTGACCATCAACTAATGTCCAAAAACGACTTAATCATATCGACTACAACATGTATACCATACATACGCGCGCACACACACGCACACTCACACACACACACACACACACACACACACACACACACACACACACACACAAACATAAACACACACACACACACAATGTGAGGATGATGAAGAAGATGAAGAAGAATACTGTGATAATAGACGATGATGGTTATGATGAAGATTGCGATGATTAGGGTGAAGAGGACTGTTACAGTAAACATGAAGACGTTGATTAAGATGAAGATAAAGAAGATGATGAAAAAGATATGATAATGACGAAAATGACGGTGATACATACGAATATGAAGATTATGAAGAAGACTAAGATGACGAAGAAGAAGGTGATGATAACGATGAATGTGTAGATTTTGATGTAGGTGATGCTAAATAATGTTGATGCGTATGAAGGTTACCATGATGATTATGGTGAAGTTGAAAATGGTAATGAAGATTATTACAGATATGTAGACAAAATGATGAGGAAGGAGGTGATGATGATGATGATGATGATGCACATTATGATGAAGACGATGATGGTGTTGATGAAGATTAGTATTGTGTTTCGAATGACGACGAAGATGTAAATACCGATGACGATTATGATAACAATGTTGGCGATGATGAAGACCAACATGTTGAGAACGTAGACCTGTGATGTTGAAGGCGAAAATTACGAATATTATGATGAGGATAATAACAATAATGATGGCAGTAACAATAATAATAATAGCAATAATAGCAATAATAACAATAATAATGAATGATAAATAAAAGTAATCATAAATGATTAATAATAATGATAATTAACGATTAATTAAAAATCATTAATAACAATAATAGCAATACTAATAATATCAATAACAATAATAGCAATAATAATAAATCATTAATAATAAATTATTAATAATAATAATGATAATAATTATTATTATAACACAACCGATATAACAATAATATTACCAAATAACATTAATTTTAATAACAATAAAATTAATAACAATAATAATAATAAATGATTAATAATGAATGATTGATAATAAATCATTAATAATAAGTGATTAATAATAAATGGGTACTAATAATAATAGTAATACTAATTAATAAAAATAAAAAAATATTAATAATAATAAATTAATAATAATTATAATTAATCATTAATAATAAATTAATAATAACAATAATATCAATAGTTATAACAGTAATAATAATAAAAATAATAAATTACTAATAATCAATGATTAATAATCAATGATTAATAATCAATGATTAATAATCAATGATTAATAATAATGATAATGAATGATTAATAATAACAATAATAAATTATTAATAATAAATTATTAATAATTATAATTAATTATTAATAACAAATGAATAATAACAATACTAATGATTAATAATAATGATAGCAAATCATTAATAATACATTTTATTATTAATGATTTTTTATAATTATTATTAATCTTTAGTATTATTATTAATTGTTTATTATTGTTGTTATTATTATTAATTGTTTATTATTGTTGTTATTATTATTATTCGTTTATTATTATTCATTTATTATTAATAATGTATTATTATTATTATGAATCATTCATTATTATTATTATTAATTTATTAAAATATTGATTATTAATAACAATAATAATAGTCATAATAATAAGTATTATGGCGACAACAAAAATAACATTACCAAATAACATTAACTTTAATAACAATAACATTAATACTAATAATAACTAACATTAACTTTAATAACACCATTGAATTAATTTTCCTCATCGTCATCATCCTCATATTGTGTATGTGTGTTTGTATGTGCGTGTGTTTGTGTGTGTGTGTGTGTGTGTGTGTGTGAGTGTGTGTGTGTGTGTGTGTGTGTGTGTGTGTGTGTGTGTGTGTGTGTGTGTGTGTGTGTGTGTGTGTGTGTGTGTGTGTGTGTGTGTGTGTGTGAGCATGCGTGAGTGTGCGCGCGTAGGTAGGGTGTACGTGTTGTAGTCAATATGTTCAATTTTTTTCTTTGACATTAGTTGATGGTCAGTCTTTGTTATTACAAAATGACCCTGCATGTTCTTAAAAATGTGAAAACCTGAAATGATTACAAAATGGGCCTCAGTGTCATTTTACAATGTTATTACATTATTACATTGGTTTATTACAAAATGGGTAATAATCACCAAAGTCTGCAGTACATATGCCCACTGATGACGAGATGATGCTGGAAATAATGATGAGGTGATGATGATGGCGACAATATGATGCCCATGTTTGTGAGTGTGAAACAACACGGCGTGCCATTTTGGTGTGTGCAATTGTGAATAAGACTTGCAATACTTACTCTAGTTTCAGCTGCGTTTGTTGATTCAACAGCAATCTCACTGGTGCATCGATTTCTCTTGTCAAACGATTGTTCGTACAACTGCAACCATTGGACGACACGGTAAACAACCGTACATTCTGACAGAGGCGCCATTGTGTGTTATGTTTTAATTGTTCCTTCTCAGTTCGATGTTTATGCTCTTATCATTTCAAATTCAATCAGCGAAAACTTATGCCTACGTAGTATCGACTACAAAAGCGCTATCTCGTTTTTGCAAACTTATTAATTATATAGTTTTGGTGAAATCAGCATACACATTATTAACTTACATTCTGTTTGCCCAAGCAAAAACTCATGTGTTTCTCAAATTTGGAATATACTCTATTCACGTGAAAACAAAATACGATTAGACATATGCGTGCATTTCTGTATTTTGGTGATGTTCCTTGCTCTCTTAAAAAATCATGTCCAACATATTCAGTTGTATAAAGACTAACTGTCAACCTGGCAATTGTATACTACAAATTAACAGACATAACAACGAAGGGAATTGGTGTAGACCATTTTAAATAAATGCTCTTTTAATGAGTCGACGGTTGATATTACTTTGTCAACTAGATTGCCCGCGAATCCGGTTTTTATGTCCAGAGTGTATAGTGCAATAGTTTAAGTAATGTATGCAGTATAACCAATAAAGACAAAATTCTACTTTTTAATCGTCAAAAAGAAATTTTTGTAGGCATTACATCTACCTTCAGAAAGCTACTTTTTCTCAGCCATCTTCAACTCGCCGGGCGGTCATGAGACGACAACGAAACACTAAACAAGGGCATAATTTGTAACTAATTTCGAACTGACCTGGAAAAACCAAATATGCCCAACACGAACTATATTATAATAACGAATACTTGGTTTTTTGTTGTTGTTGTGAAATTGCTCTGAAATGTGATGAACAAAACAATTCAGCTGAGGGAGCCATTTTAAATTATTTGCTACTTATTTGGGAATCATAGAACCGGATTCATAATGATCTAAACACCTTAGAAAGTACCTTCAAAACCACTGTATTGTTTTGTAAAAATACATTTAATGAAGTACGTTGGTTACACGTTGAACTAGCAAAATACAAAAAGCAGCTCAATCTCACCATATCAAAAACAAATACAATCCTTTGCGACGTGGTGTTGATCAATCCGCGTAAACTGTCAAACTAATTCAAATAGGCCTATGTCGTAAAACAACAATGATTTTAAATATTAGTTATTTTCTTCAACATATATAATTCCACAATAGTTTGTGCGAGGCTGATGCTCTCCTCCTTTTTCCCTGTTGTACAGGGGTGAGGGTCAGATACAATATTGCTGAACCACTCTCTGTGTATCCTCCTTGTTCCCTGCTGTACAGGGGTGAGGGTCAGGTACAGTAAAGCTGAGCCACTCTATGTGTCTCCTCCTTGTTCCCTGTTGTACAGGGGTGAGGGTCAGATACAATATTGCTGAACCAGTCTATGTGTCTCCTCCTTGTTCCCTGCTGTACAGGGGTGAGGGTCAGATATAATATTGCTGAACCACTCTCTGTGTCTCTTCCTTGTTCCCTGCTGTACAGGGGTGAGGGTCAGATACAATATTGCTGAACCACTCTCTGTGTCTCCTTCGTGTTCCCTGCTGTACATGGGTGAGGGTCAGATATAATATTGCTGAACCACTCTCTGTCTCCTCCTTGTTCCCTGCTGTACAGGGGTGAGGGTCAGATACAATATTGCTGAACCACTCTCTGTGTCTCCTCCATGTTCCCTGCTGTACAGGGGTGAGGGTCAGATACAATATTGCTGAACCACTCTCTGTGTCTCCTTCGTGTTCCCTTCTGTACATGGGTGAGGGTCAGATATAATATTGCTGAACCATTATCTGTGTCTCCTCCTTATTCCCTGCTGTACAGGGGTGAGGGTCAGATATAATATTGCTGAACCACTCTCTGTGTCTCCTCCTTGTTCCCTGCTGTACAGGGGTGAGGGTCAGGTACAATATTGCCGAACCACTCGCTGCATTGTTTCGTTCCAAAGGTTTCTATCGATAGCTCCATCTCCCCACCTTTCATCCTCCCCTGATCTTCTCATGTCCCTCCTCACGCAGTCCTCCCATCTCAGCTGTGGCTCTTTCCTGTGTCCTTTATGTTGCGTGTTCCGCTTCTGCTCTCTCTGCTATTTTTCCTGCATCCAACCTTTAGAAGCGGCCTGCCCATCTCATCCGGCTTCTCAATAATCCTTCTTTTAGGCTGCATCGCATTCCTACCTCGTTTCTCAAGTCCTCCATCCATCTTCTGTCTACTCTCGTCATTCTTGTTGTAGTGAATATAGTTAATTCATTCCGTTAACACGGGAATAAAGGTTGGTGAAAAAATACAGGCTAATTACATGTGTGATGTCATACCTTAGCTTTTTGAATCCTGTACGAGTTTGGCTGATTGCATCGCTGATTGCAAGGAAAGCGTCGTCAGACATATCGGTGTCTACCAAACTGAAAAGATAAACATTTGTTTATTAAAGGTACAAGTCTGAATGTGTTGTGTTGTAAACTCGTGATGCTTGCTCCAGATTATAGATACTCTATGTCATGATCCACAGTGATTTTATTATTTTTATATATTTGACATTAACCCGTGAATGTCTTCTTATTTTCTTTGACTTTTTTCTTTTATTCACATTTGACACATATTTGATGAACATAGGTTATACTATAAAACTTAACACATAGCAGTAACACATTCGTAATAAACCGCATCGTAGACCACCCTGATATAATGCGTTCAAAATACAAAGCGGATGTGTAACAATAACACATTCTGCCAAAGATGATATTATGCCACTTACTATAATTGGCGAAGTTTGGGCGTAGAGTTGATCAACTTAACCATGGAAGTAACAGCCGTTTCGTCGGCAAAGACACGATTCATGCCAATGCTACAAGCCACAACAATAACACATATAAATCCACATGCCACAGCGATCCGCGTAATAAATCGCACAGGTCTATTTTGCACGCCTGCCAAAAATCTTGTTCATGTCCCACCAGTTTGGTGATTTTCACGTAAATGTATACCATATCGTCTCTTCTTTTAATGTCCGGTTTATTTTCCTCGACATAAAATCCAACAGTAATAAAATAATAAATGTTCATTGTTGATTATTTGTGATTCGGTATTGGTTTTACAATGACCAGTTCACAGTTCACGTCGAGAAAAAAACTGATCGATATTGGTATTCAAGTAGGCCTAGTTGTAATAAATCAAAGTGTACCGGTACATATTTATATGCAAGTGATTTTCAGTTTGCTATGTTGCATTGCCAGTAAAGTTTGTTCGGAGAGGAAATAAGTCAAACAAATTATGTATTATAATTATTATTGATTAGACAATCGTCTGCCACTGCTCACTATTAAGGTCACCGGGACTGGACCAATGTCACCTGAGTAGCGATGGTACTCAGGTAATAGCAGGATTAATTTCATATACTTTACTTTTACTATTATAGAAATAATGTCAGACCATCCTAGGAAGACGATAATTGGGAGATGTTTGTTCTAGTTGTTTCCAGTGCTCAGCAACGTTCTACTAACTGACTAGTCTGTATTATTGTGGTTACAATGTAATGGTCTTATGAGGTCTCATTCAACTAGTCAGCCTTTTTCAGAACATTATCGCCAAACCGACCTTTCTATGCTGGCACTGAGGGTGGTCACTGCCAGGGTGCTTGTCGTCCTCAATGGTTCATTTACGTCCCAAATTGAGACTACCGAGGTAACCATTAAGCGAGTCTTAACTGCATCTTATATCCACTATAAAAATCGGTTTGTTTTATTTCTATAACATAGTACACTTACATAGATCTACTTCTAAGAAAAAAGCCAGAGAGTGTATTTTGCTGTTGAGCGTTCCGTTACTTTCAGGCGAATTTCTTTAAATCCATATTTAGCTATATCTAGCTGACTTGGGTGTATTTTTAATCACACACTACTTACCTGAGAACAACCAGGTGTTTCCCACATTGACTGATTTTGTTGCAGATATTACTGAATCCCTCCACCGTAAAGCCACACTTCTTCAAACTGTAACGCAGTGCCATATTTTAAACACATCACGGCAGACACAATAAATATCGGAGCGTATTGAAAAAAGTTGTAAAGTTCTGTTGTAAAATGTACATAAATTTTCTACCATGCAACAGTACTAAACAATAAGTTATCACCAATCAGAGCCATCAGTGTAGGCACCGCTTCTCCAGCTTGAATATGTATGTATGCACGCACACACACACACACACACACACACACACACACACACACACACGCATACGCACACACACTCACACACACACATATATGTATAAACATATATATATATATATAATATATATATATATTATGATAACATATATGTATGTATATACATATACCATAACATGGGTCACGTGACATAAGTCATGTTTAGGTGAACACAAATATATTCAATTGTACAATTATAGGTTTCCAAAACAAATTCAAAATTGATAACTACCATATCAAACGCATGTTTACTTACCGTAATTCACGTAATGACGGCATTGCGTCGATACATTTTGCCAGGGAGGCAATGTTTTCGGATCCACCAAATATTGGGTTACTGCTGAAGCTGCAAATTAAACATCGTTACATGGACCCACGACTGTTTTAATAGTAGTAGCGCAGTCAACTATCGCCATTTCTGTTCGGCATTAAGTTGGGGGATAATAATATTCAGTTTGTAGCTCATGTTTTAAAGATGGTTTGTTACATTCCTTTACAAAGGTACTCTATGCATCACTGCAGAAACATTCACGTCCAAACTCACAGGACTGTGCGTTTCAATCCTTTCTTTATTCTTTTAAACAGTTGTAATAAATACGAGAAAGAGAATCTCCTATTTAATAGGAGATTCTCTTTCTCGTAATTATTTATTTTTGGCGAAAGGCGCACTTACTTTAATGTTGTGGTGTCTTGCAATGCGTCTGAACAAATCACAAACTCTATGCAGGGCAGTTGTTCATGGCTGACCACCTCGCTCAAGTCCAAAGTTTTTCCTAATTCAAACTTGTCCGACGTCACACTCCACATGTCAGGCATACTGTATTCGTGCAACAAGCACATCGCTTTCACGATACGACTCTTCCCAGTTTTGTGTCCTCCCACTTTCCCTGCAGAAAGGATACATCTGTTTGCTAACAACCTAATCTTGTTCTCATCCCGATACACGTGTTAGCGAGCACCAGGATAAGGACACGATAACAAAGAACAAAATACTTCGGACAAGCCAATTCCATATGCCAATTAATTACTTCTTTCTTTCAAAGAGTATTTCTTACAAACAAAAACTATTGTTGATATGCCCATTGCATTTTAATAACGAACAATTTACTTAATCTTACTAACAATATTATGCAATATATAATTGTTAATTTTTTAATACACAAAAATTTTGGTGTTTTATGAAATCGCGATACTTCATCACTAGTATGACCATATAGGTATTTGTTTATTCTATAATGTTTTAAGCAATATCATAATATGTTATGAGGCACAACCAAGACTTTTCTGGTCATGAAGCAACATGTTTTCCTATTGTGCTTCTCTTGCATCAGAGCCACACTGTCTGGCTGTCCAGTTTTATTAGATTTAGTCCACGTTACCTTAAAAGGTTATATACATATTCAAAAGGGTCTGCGAATCTATACATCCATATATAGTTGTGTTGTGTGTATGATGTCGTGTGTGGAAGACAGAAGGCTGACAGGTGTTCCCACTAGAGCGGCCACCCAGTTTATACGGCCAGGGTATCTTTGCAGACGTGGTAGTTGCTAAAGAGGGGAACTATTGGTCATTGCTGTGTTTTGATATATAACGTTGTGATAACGCGCGTTATTGTTTTCTTTATTCTTTAGCACGAATAAGACCAATTTAAGAAAACACATTTGATGTTAACAATAGCTCTGCTAAACAAATGTGGCATTGTTGCTTCATATGACGCACCTCGTTTAAGTATATCACGCTGTTATTGTCAGGCCTCCATGATAAATTTAGTGAAACCAGAAATAGATCGGACAGTTATGAAGAAACATAACAATAACATACAATAATATTCTGGGTATAATTTACCTTGTTCAAGTAAGGGATCCAGTTTCTGTAATAACTCATCTCGTAATTCTGGAACAATAGAAAATATACACGTTCTACACTACTGACATACGACATATGCGTACGCGCGCGCACACACACACACATACACACACACACACACACACACACACAAACACACAAACACACGCACACAAGCACAAGAACACAGCTCTTTTGTAGTTTGGGTACTGGTAGGTATTGTAGACATGAGTCATATATATAATTTGACATATACAATGTGTATTATTACTACTGCTATTGCTACTACTATTGCTATTGATACTACTACTGCTGTTGCTACTGCTACTTCCTCTAGTAATGTTGTTATTTTTTGTTATTATTGATGACCTAAAAAGAGAATTAATAAAACAATTAATATGATTTTCATAGAAAATTATCAATAATTTTCCCCTAATTGTGACTGATGTGGTAATCAGGGTAACACTCGTTCGGCCTGCACAGACTGTAAGGCATTGCTGTTGTAGAGCTACAAACATTGTACGGCATTGCTGTTGTAGAGCTACAAACATCGTACGACATTGCTGTTGTAGAACTACAAGCATTGTACGGCATTGCTGTTGTAGAGCTACAAACATTGTACGGCATTGCTGTTGTAGAACTACAAACATTGTACGACATTGCTGTTGTAGAACTACAAACATTGTACGGCATTGCTGTTGTAGAACTACAAACAGTGTACGGCATTGCTGTTGTAGAACTACAAACATTGTACGGCATTGCTGTTGTAGAACTACAAACATTGTACGGCATTGCTGTTGTAGAACTACAAACATTGTACGGCATTGCTGTTGTAGAACTACAAACATTGTACGGCATTGCTGTTGTAGAACTACAAACATTGTACGGCATTGCTGTTGTAGAACTACAAACATGGTACGGCATTGCCATTGTAGAACTACAAACATTGTACGGCATTGCCGTTGTAGAACTACAAACATTGTACGGCATTGCCGTTGTAGAACTACAAACATTGTACGGCATTGCCGTTGTAGAACTACAAACATTGTACGGCATTGCCGTTGTAGAACTACAAACATTGTACGGCATTGCCGTTGTAGAACTACAAACATTGTACGGCATTGCCGTTGTAGAACTACAAACATTGTACGGCATTGCCGTTGTAGAACTACAAACATTGTACGGCATTGCCGTTGTAGAACTACAAACATTGTACGGCATTGCCGTTGTAGAACTACAAACATTGTACGGCATTGCCATTGTAGAACTACAAACATTGTACGGCATTGCTGTTGTAGAACTACAAACATTGTACGGCATTGCCTGTTGTAGAACTACAAACATTGTACGGCATTGCCATTGTAGAACTACAAACATTGTACGGCATTGCCGTTGTAGAACTACAAACATTGTACGGCATTGCCGTTGTAGAACTACAAACATTGTACGGCATTGCCGTTGTAGAACTACAAACATTGTACGGCATTGCCGTTGTAGAACTACAAACATTGTACGGCATTGTTGTTGTAGAACTACAAACATTGTACGGCATTGCTGTTGCGCCTGATCGGCATCTCACACGAATACGACTGGGAAGGAACACTTGTCGTAGCCCTGCCCCTTTATAGACGAACACCACAATAGACATATATACACAGGATCTTATCAACATATATGTTAAATAATATATGGTGCAAATATTTGTGATTGACTAGTTACTATTATGTTTGATTTAAATATATAATATTAAGAACATGCATGCCATACCTCTGTCGTCATGTGTACTTGGACAGGGTTCTGAAAAATATGAAACAAGTATGTCGCAATTAGCTTTATTCTTAATCTTTAGAATTAATATACGAATCATTTGAAAAACAGGCCGTCGTGGCTATCGTTCGTGTTTCGGATGACCAGTGATGACATTGCTACTATTGTAGTAAAGACATTTCTTAAATGGGCACATTGCTGTTTTGTTTAGTAAAAAAACATCGTTCTTTTGACTTTTACGAAAAAATTAATATTATATAACTCCGCCAAGTCCCAAGGCAGTTTGAAAAATGGGGATGGTTGGGCGTAGGGCCAGGAACCTTACCCTTTAAAAACAACCCCTGCTACAGCAACGACGATAAGAAGCCATTCTGGCCCGGTACACTTTCAAGGGGAAGAAGAGAAGGCATATCCATAAATGTGGATGCATCTGCATCTACAGATGTATCTATGCCCCGATGAGCCATATCGTTATCGCCAAAACTAACACCAGAGTAGGCACATAGAACGTCCGAACGCTCTTTCAAAGCGGGCGGGTGGAGTAGGTGCTAATTGAAATGAAGGCTTACCATCTAGATATTCTAGGCGTAAGCGAGATGAAATGGACAGGGCAGGGACGCTTCAACAGCGGAGATAAAACTGTACTCTACTCCAGAAATGAAGATCACCACATCCATGGAGTTGGCATCATCCTGCATAAGGATGCTACACAAGCACTGATAGGATGGAAGCCAGTTAGTGATCGCATCATCACAGCGAGGTTCAACACCAGACATGTCAAAGTCACCGTAGTGCCAGTATATGCCCCAACCGAAATCGCCACAGAGGAGGAAAAGGACCCATTTACGACCAACTCCAGAACGTGCTTGACAAGATACGATACCAAGCTTTGACATAAACGTGGTGGTAGGGGACTTTAACGCGAAGCTGGATGGAGATAGATTAGACATATATACTACGGTTGGACCTCACGGTTCAGCTGGAAATACGAACGATAATGGTGAACGATTGCACTCGATGAGCAGCGCCAGTGGTATCAGCATTGGCAACACCTTCTTCAAACATAAACGCATTCACTAGAAGACTTGGACCTCACCAGATGGTAATACATCGAATGAGATTGATTACATCTGCATTAGTAAGTAGTAGATGGCAAACATCTCTACAAGACGTCCGAACATATAGCGTGGCAGATGTTGGTTCTAACCACAACCTTGTGATTGGTAAGATCCGCTTGACGTTAAAGAGAGTTAATACGGTGAAGACGGTCAGGCCATATGCGACAGATAATTTAAAAAACAGACACGTCAAAACGACTCTACGAGGAAACTAAGAGCAGATTCCAAGCGCTACAACACTCAACCGACTTAGAAGAACAATGGCAGCTATTCCTTCAAGCCGTAAAGGATAGCGCGGTTGTAGTGTTAGGAAGGAGAAGAGGGTCCAACAGAGAACAGTGGATTACTGAAGACTCCTGGAAACTGATTGATAAAAGGAAATATATAAAGATCAGAAGAGATCAAGTAGCTAGAAACCTCCAACAATGGAAATTATCAGATGATGAATACAGGAAACTGGACAAGGTAAAGTAAAAAAGTAAAAAAGGGCTGTAGGACAGATAAGAGGAAATGATTAGAAGAGAAAGGTAAAGAAGCACAAACAGCAGCAGAACGGAATGACTCGAAAACGCTGTATAGGATTGTGAGAGAGCTAACTAGCGCGAAAAGCAATTCCAACATACCAATAAAAGACAAAGATGGCAGAGTGCTTCTAACAAGCGAGGAACAGGCCACGAGGTGGATCGAACACTTCCGAGAAATACTAAATCAAACAACACCTACTACACTCTTCAGCTTCGAACAGGAACCAAACACAAAAGAGCTCGATGTCACCACCGACGACATCACCAGAGCAGAAGTCTCCAAAGCCATCGATAGCCTCAAGAACAACAAGCCAGCGGGCCTCGATGAAGTATCGACCGAACTACCGATTTACTAATTCGCCCAGCACGGTTTGAACTCGGCCAATACGGATTGAACTCGTCGAATACTGGGTCAGGAAACACATCTCGCGGCACTACTACTTTATACCATATTAGATCAGTAATCAGATCATTCAATTAAACAAACTTAAAACGTTGCAAGAACTGCTATGGCGATAGACTATATTCCACTGCCACCAATTTAAAAAAAAAATTCAATCAAGTTTCTCAAAATAATTTGAAAATATTTATGTAATTATTATTTATATGTCTACTTCTGCTTGAGCTAGTCATAGCTTGAGGGCGGTGCGATATTGCCCGTTTAGCGCAGTCTGATTATTAGCCGTCGACCATGTTATGCCCCAGTAATTTTCCACGAGCGGGTGTGTTGATTCGTTCTGTAATTTGAATTACTGTATACGTACTAGTGTTTCCCATGTTCGTATGTGTGTGTGTGTGTGTGTGTGTGTGTGTGTGTGTGTGTGTGTGTATATATATATATATATAATATAAATATATATTTAAATACAACATCTTTCATCTGATTGGTGCAAATTATATGTAGTCAGGTATAATCTGAATACATTTAGGTATATTTGTAACTGTACAGTTAAATGAATGCCTATCTTCCGCTCGGGTGTTAACGCTTTTCAATTCAATTAAATTCTTTATTTCCAATTGAGAATACAATATACAACATATATACATATTACAGTTGACAAAGTAAAAAATAGAATTGGGAAAGTAGAAGCTCATTGTTTACTATGCACTTTCCCCATCATCAATACGACATTTTTTATTTCGTGTGTTGTAAAATAAGGTAGCTTAGTCACTTATTGGTGCCATTGTATGCGAATTTATGTATCTAGGCGCAAACCCCATGGAGAACAAGTGTTCGGCACATTCTGCTGACGTCAGAGCCTTTAAGTTACGGAATAAGCGATAAGTAGAGCGAAACACTGCTAGAAGTGTCTACTTGCACCTATGTTTCACGGAACTATTGTTCTTGGTTAGACTTTTAACAACGGATTTTATGTAATGATAAATTTGGCTCACTATCATTTTGAGACGGTCCCCTGATGAAAAACTAACCTTCTGGCCGGAGTGACTGGAGCTCTGCTCTCAATCTTCTTATTTCCTCTTCCTGAGCTTGATTTGTCTGTGAAAGATCTGCAATAAGCATATCAAATATTAATTATGTACCAGCACCCTTACATACTTATTATTGCAAGGTTTCAGTTTGGAAATCAAACGTTTATAAGTTGCAGGAACTCTATTCATATACTTTTATCCTTTTTATTGATGGGAACAACTTTTGCTATTTTTAGTTTTTGAGGGAACTTACCACTAAGTAGAGATTGATTAATTATACTGGTAGGGGGTTTGACAATGATATTAACAGAAACTTTCAGTAAAATAGAAGAAATGTTGTCATGTCCCAAGCTTGTTTTTTACTGTAAGTTATTTATTATATGTATTGTACCATTTTCATTAACAGGTGTAAATTGGAAGTTAGTGTCACTTGTTCTTTTTTTTTAATTATGATTTGAAGCCTGGTTTCCCATTAACGTTTAATTTGTTTGCAAGCTGTGTTCCAACATTTATGAAGAAATTGATAAAATTGTGTTGCTATTTCTATTTTGTCATCCTGGTTTCATTTACATTTAAGTATGTCAGAAATGTTTTGTGTATTTTGGTTTTGTTGATAACATCAGCTATATTTGCCCATGTTTTTGATGTTATTTCTTTATTTCCTAAATTGCTTACTATAATAAGTATACTTTGCTTCTCGATTTAATTTCCTTACTTCTTTTGTTATATTTTCATACTCAGTTAATTTTAAATTGTTTGTATTCGAAATAGGATTTGTTGAGTGTACTACTACTTTATACCATATTAGATCAGTAATCAGATCATTCAATTAAACAAACTTAAAACGTTGCAAGAACTGCTATGGCGATAGACTATATTCCACTGCCACCAATTTGAAAAAAAAATTCAATCAAGTTTCTCAAAATAATTTGAAAATATTTATGTAATTATTATTTATATGTCTACTTCTGCTTGAGCTAGTCATAGCTTGAGGGCGGTGCGATATTGCCCGTTTAGCGCAGTCTGATTATTAGCCGTCGACCATGTTATGCCCCAGTAATTTTCCACGAGCGGGTGTGTTGATTCGTTCTGTAATTTGAATTACTGTATACGTACTAGTGTTTCCCATGTTCGTATATGTGTGTGTGTGTGTGTGTGTGTGTGTGTGTGTGTGTGTGTGTGTGTGTGTGTGTGTGTGTGTGTGTGTGTGTGTGTGTGTGTGTGTGTGTGTGTGTGTGTGTGTGTATATATATATATATATAATATAAATATATATTTAAATACAACATCTTTCATCTGATTGGTGCAAATTATATGTAGTCAGGTATAATCTGAATACATTTAGGTATATTTGTAACTGTACAGTTAAATGAATGCCTATCTTCCGCTCGGGTGTTAACGCTTTTCAATTCAATTAAATTCTTTATTTCCAATTGAGAATACAATATACAACATATATACATATTACAGTTGACAAAGTAAAAAATAGAATTGGGAAAGTAGAAGCTCATTGTTTACTATGCACTTTCCCCATCATCAATACGACATTTTTTATTTCGTGTGTTGTAAAATAAGGTAGCTTAGTCACTTATTGGTGCCATTGTATGCGAATTTATGTATCTAGGCGCAAACCCCATGGAGAACAAGTGTTCGGCACATTCTGCTGACGTCAGAGCCTTTAAGTTACGGAATAAGCGATAAGTAGAGCGAAACACTGCTAGAAGTGTCTACTTGCACCTATGTTTCACGGAACTATTGTTCTTGGTTAGACTTTTAACAACGGATTTTATGTAATGATAAATTTGGCTCACTATCATTTTGAGACGGTCCCCTGATGAAAAACTAACCTTCTGGCCGGAGTGACTGGAGCTCTGCTCTCAATCTTCTTATTTCCTCTTCCTGAGCTTGATTTGTCTGTGAAAGATCTGCAATAAGCATATCAAATATTAATTATGTACCAGCACCCTTACATACTTATTATTGCAAGGTTTCAGTTTGGAAATCAAACGTTTATAAGTTGCAGGAACTCTATTCATATACTTTTATCCTTTTTATTGATGGGAACAACTTTTGCTATTTTTAGTTTTTGAGGGAACTTACCACTAAGTAGAGATTAATTAATTATACTGGTAGGGGGTTTGACAATGATATTAACAGAAACTTTCAGTAAAATAGAAGAAATGTTGTCATGTCCCAAGCTTGTTTTTTACTGTAAGTTATTTATTATATGTATTGTATAATTTTCATTAGCAGGTGTAAATTGGAAGTTAGTGTCACTTGTTCTTTTTTTTTAATTATGATTTGAAGCCTGGTTTCCCATTAACGTTTAATTTGTTTGCAAGCTGTGTTCCAACATTTATGAAGAAATTGATAAAATTGTGTTGCTATTTCTATTTTGTCATCCTGGTTTCATTTACATTTAAGTATGTCAGAAATGTTTTGTGTATTTTGGTTTTGTTGATAACATCAGCTATATTTGCCCATGTTTTTGATGTTATTTCTTTATTTCCTAAATTGCTTACTATAATAAGTATACTTTGCTTCTCGATTTAATTTCTTTACTTCTTTTGTTATATTTTCATACTCAGTTAATTTTAAATTGTTTGTATTCGAAATAGGATTTGTTGAGTGTACTACTACGTTATACCATATTAGATCAGTAATCAGATCATTCAATTAAACAAACTTAAAACGTTGCAAGAACTGCTATGGCGATAGACTATATTCCACTGCCACCAATTTGAAAAAAAAATTCAATCAAGTTTCTCAAAATAATTTGAAAATATTTATGTAATTATTATTTATATGTCTACTTCTGCTTGAGCTAGTCATAGCTTGAGGGCGGTGCGATATTGCCCGTTTAGCGCAGTCTGATTATTAGCCGTCGACCATGTTATGCCCCAGTAATTTTCCACGAGCGGGTGTGTTGATTCGTTCTGTAATTTGAATTACTGTATACGTACTAGTGTTTCCCATGTTCGTATATGTGTGTGTGTGTGTGTGTGTGTGTGTGTGTGTGTGTGTGTGTGTGTGTGTGTGTGTGTGTGTGTGTGTGTGTGTGTGTGTGTGTGTGTGTGTGTGTGTGTGTGTGTGTATATATATATATATAATATAAATATATATTTAAATACAACATCTTTCATCTGATTGGTGCAAATTATATGTAGTCAGGTATAATCTGAATACATTTAGGTATATTTGTAACTGTACAGTTAAATGAATGCCTATCTTCCGCTCGGGTGTTAACGCTTTTCAATTCAATTAAATTCTTTATTTCCAATTGAGAATACAATATACAACATATATACATATTACAGTTGACAAAGTAAAAAATAGAATTGGGAAAGTAGAAGCTCATTGTTTACTATGCACTTTCCCCATCATCAATACGACATTTTTTATTTCGTGTGTTGTAAAATAAGGTAGCTTAGTCACTTATTGGTGCCATTGTATGCGAATTTATGTATCTAGGCGCAAACCCCATGGAGAACAAGTGTTCGGCACATTCTGCTGACGTCAGAGCCTTTAAGTTACGGAATAAGCGATAAGTAGAGCGAAACACTGCTAGAAGTGTCTACTTGCACCTATGTTTCACGGAACTATTGTTCTTGGTTAGACTTTTAACAACGGATTTTATGTAATGATAAATTTGGCTCACTATCATTTTGAGACGGTCCCCTGATGAAAAACTAACCTTCTGGCCGGAGTGACTGGAGCTCTGCTCTCAATCTTCTTATTTCCTCTTCCTGAGCTTGATTTGTCTGTGAAAGATCTGCAATAAGCATATCAAATATTAATTATGTACCAGCACCCTTACATACTTATTATTGCAAGGTTTCAGTTTGGAAATCAAACGTTTATAAGTTGCAGGAACTCTATTCATATACTTTTATCCTTTTTATTGATGGGAACAACTTTTGCTATTTTTAGTTTTTGAGGGAACTTACCACTAAGTAGAGATTGATTAATTATACTGGTAGGGGGTTTGACAATGATATTAACAGAAACTTTCAGTAAAATAGAAGAAATGTTGTCATGTCCCAAGCTTGTTTTTTACTGTAAGTTATTTATTATATGTATTGTATAATTTTCATTAGCAGGTGTAAATTGGAAGTTAGTGTCACTTGTTCTTTTTTTTTAATTATGATTTGAAGCCTGGTTTCCCATTAACGTTTAATTTGTTTGCAAGCTGTGTTCCAACATTTATGAAGAAATTGATAAAATTGTGTTGCTATTTCTATTTTGTCATCCTGGTTTCATTTACATTTAAGTATGTCAGAAATGTTTTGTGTATTTTGGTTTTGTTGATAACATCAGCTATATTTGCCCATGTTTTTGATGTTATTTCTTTATTTCCTAAATTGCTTACTATAATAAGTATACTTTGCTTCTCGATTTAATTTCCTTACTTCTTTTGTTATATTTTCATACTCAGTTAATTTTAAATTGTTTGTATTCGAAATAGGATTTGTTGAGTGTACTACTAAGTGTAGTTCATCTCCCCCTTCGACTTTTACGTAGCAGATCATAAGTACTCCATTTCGACTTCTTGTGTTTGTATTTATCAAACTTTACATCTTTCAATGTGAAGAGATTGTTCATTACCTCCTATAGTTTTATAAACAAATTGTCACCATATGATATGAGTGGATCTGCTGTTAGTTTGTGATTAAATACTTGATGCTAGTTTACATCTACTAATTAATTTCTAAGACACTGACTGTCTCTTCCTGTGAATGATCTCATGTTAATTTTGTCAGTTACAATATATTATGTTTTATTGATATTGAAATTAAGCGCAGCAAATATTGCCATGTGATCAGAGATGTTTGCAGCCTGTCTGTTATGGTAAGAGGGTTTTCTAATTTACAGTATATTTGTTACCCTCCACAAAAAGGATAATAATTATATCTTCAACAACTACAAATATCTCTTTTGCATATACAAAGACTTTGAAAACAATGTTATACTTAATTATTTGATTTTCTCTATTTAATAAGCTGCTCCACCCAAATTGGTATGGCTTCAGAGCTGAATATATACTACTGAACTGGCATTATCTGAATTAGTTGACAGAATATACTTAAATCTTAACAAAAAAGGGTTGCCAATAGCAACATTTTTGGATATGTCAAAAGTTTTTGGCACAATTGATCAGGCAATCCTTGTCAACAAACTCGAATATTATGGCATAAAAAATACTGAACTAGAATGGTTTAAAAACTATTTACTACACAGGCAGCAATATGTAGATTAACCACATACAATCACTGTTAGAAATGATTATTACTGGAGTCCCGCAAGGTTCAATTCTAGGGCCATTGTTATTCCTAATAATACATCAATGATCTCGAGCACACTAAACACATTTACACTTGGCTATATACCCAACAATATAAATTCAGAATTGACTAAAAATAACAGATTGGCTAGCAGTAAATAAACTGTCCCTGAATGCTGCAAAAACAAAATGATGATTTGTAATTATACACTGAGAAAACTAAAGAACCACAAAATACCTAATATAAGAATCCATAGCATACCGGTAGAACGGGCGACGCAATTTAAATTTCATGGAGTAATAACAGACTCTAACTTTACATGGTCTCCCCATCAAAATGTTATTGCTAACACATTATCAAGGATATGCTGGTTTCTTTCTAGACTACAACACTACATACCAACATACACCTTAGGGTTTATATGATAATATATATATATGTATATACACATATTATCTTTAGGGTTCATATGATAATATATATATATATATGATGAATGGGTCCTAGTTCTTTGGTGAAAGCCACCACTGGCGTAGTTGTCATAACATGCTTTAGTTCCTGAAACGCCGCTTCACACGACTCAGTCCAGTAAAATGGCACTTTTGGTTTAGTCAATGCATAGATTGGTTTAATCGTTTCAGATAATCCCAGATTAAATTCCCTGAGAGAGTTAACAAATCCTGTGAACTTACTCACTTGCAATGCATTCATTGGTCGTGGCCAATTTAGTATACTTTGGATGTGATCATTAGTAACGGAAACACCCTCGCGGGACACTTTACGTTCAAGGAAGCGAACCTCGGTGCTAAACAAGGAGCATTTTGTTTGTTTTAGCTTTAAGTTGTGCACCTAAAATCTCTGGAGAACGACTTCCAGGTTTTCAGGGGACTCCTCAAAGCTCCTTCCCAATACAATTACATCATCCATGTATTCTTCTTCTTCTATGTGCCATGTCTGTCACAGGCGTTGGCCATCATGGCCCTCCAGACCGCACGGTCGTGTGTAGTTTGTAGCAGTTCTATTGTGCTCCTTCCACACCATGTTGAGAGACTATATATTATTTTTATTCTCTGGCGTCCTCTGGATCTTTTTCCTTCTATCTTTCCTGTTGTTACTATTTGTTCATCCATGTATACTAGTACCTTATTCCATGCGAGACCACGTAGGACAAGATGCATGACTTTTTAGAACGTGGCAGGTGCATTACATAAACCCTGAGCCATTCTGACATGTTCGACGAGGCTATATTTGGTTAGGAACGCCGTCTTATGACAGTCGCGTTCATCTACCATTATTTGCCATGTCTGATGTGTGAAACCACAGTGTACCTGCCAAATGATCGATACATTCTTCGATCATGGGCAACAGACAGGCATATTTAACAGTTTTCACATGTAATTGTCGATAATCAACTGTATGTCTTACTTCCCCATCTTCTGTCCTTACTAACACGGGTGCAGATGCCCACTCTGATATAGATGGCCTTATTACTTGTTTATTAATTGTTTATCCGTCCCATCACTTTTTCTGTTGGAAAGGGCGGGGAGATCACGGCGAGAACTGGGACTTCGGCTGTAAATGTTCTCTGGAGGTTGATAATTATCTCCCCCGGCTATCACTATGAGGGGGATTATAAGTCCCGTACCGTCCACGAGTATCATCCCGATTATCCACTCTGGATTGATTATGGTTCTTATATTGCCCACAAATATCATCAACCCTCCCATCACGCCTATTGCTATGCTCAGGAGTCTTCTACCTCCCACACCGTGTACCCTCTCCCCCGTTATGTCAGCTATCCCGTTGATTGTTTCGGAAACCCCTCCTACCTTTGTGGTTAGTGCGATATCACCTAGGGCTGCGATATCTGTGATTATAGTCAAAGTCCGTGCTACTTGTGCTACTACTGCTACTGCTACAGTGTCTCCGAGTGTGAAGTTTTACTGGTCAGTCACGTCGTAATAATGTATTTGAGCATTCTCTGGACAGATGACCCTTGCCTCCGCATTGGAGACAGCAGAGTGGAGATGCGGAGCGTCGTCGCTTATTGACACATTCACGTAACGTGTGACCTTTCCCTCAGCAGGTGAAGCATGTGTCACATGGTGCGCGTCCCAGGAATATAGTTGACTGCTGTAGCTGTCTCAGTACACCCTGTACTACCTGGTCAACCAAAAGTGTCTCATCCGAATATTGTTCAGTCAAACTGACTGCAGACTCATCGCTGAAGGCAACTTGTCGGATAGACAGGTTACGACCACCAAATGTACGTGTTGCACATTGGATGTGCAGCACCGCTTTCACTACAGTGCGGATTGTTGTCGGGTCGCGAAATTCCATAGCTTCCTGGGCGGCATTCCGGTCACGGATGCCGCGTAGGAAGGTTGGGACAGACATGCTATCATATAGTTCTCTCCGCATATCTGGATAGGCCTCTACTGTTAAGGCGTATACTTTATCTGCGAAGGTATCCAGGCTCCCCCCCCCTCTTCCTGTTTCAAACAGACAACTCTGCTCTAAGTATTGTCTTGGCTACGGGTCTGGTGTGGCCGTATCGCATACTGAGATACTGTATACACCCTCTATAATCGTGGTGTTCCTCTCTGGGCAGGCTACGATGAGCCGTCAGAGCTGGCCCTCGCAGATATGACACCAGTTGTGTCATCTTCTCATCCTCTCCCCAAATGTATGCTTCGGCCATAAACTCGAATGGGTGAATCCAATTATCCCACTCGCCCTGTTTACCCTCATATTTGTCGATATTGACATTTGACATTGTGACACTGTCTCTTCCTTCCCATTACCCTGAATGTTCTTTCTTTGTTCCTTTTTAGGTGGCATTTTCAGTGGTATTACATAGGTATTGTATAATACATACACCAAGTTTAACTGAGGGCGTTATAACAAATTAAGTTTTCGTGACATTAATACAAAAGTGCACGCGTGTTGCGTGTTACGAACGCAGCGCGTCCTAGGTAGTACATGTATCATGTCAGTCGAGTTTCTATCCAAACTTTCAAGTTCAAAGGGCAGATGACGAACAGTCAATATATAGACTATCCTCTTAGGGCCTTGTGGCCCATAAGGCTGCTGTGCGAATCCGCCATATCGCCATGCTAACGACTATGTGTATGGCTTTGTTCCAAGTTGTTTTCGTTTTTTTCCACTGTGGTTCTCCACGTTGTTTTTGGCCGACCGACCTTTCTTGTTCCTTCCGTCAGTGCTGTCAGGCAGTGGTTGTGGTCCTTCTTTCTAAGCACATGCCCAATCCAATTCCACCTTCTTCTCTGTACTTTTGTGCTGATCTTCTCGTTTGCTGTTATGTTCTCAATGTCTTTGTTCGAAATTACTACTGGCCATCTAATGTTTTTAATTCTTCTGAGACAGTTGAATTGGAAAATGTCAAGTTTTTGTTGTTGTTGTCGCTTTTGTTTACTGTCCATGTTTCACTGATTTGACCTGAGTATTGTATAATCTGAGTTTAGTTTTTGATGTGTACACATTTGAGCTCCATATTTGCTTGAGTTTCATGAATGATGTCTTTGCTTTTCGTATTCTGTTAATAATATCGTAACCCCCTCCTTCTTGCTTGCTGACGTTTGCTCCCAGGTATTTATATTTCTCTACTTCATTCATTTGTTGGTCATCAATCTGTATTCTGTCGATGCATTTGCTGTTTATCCTCAGTACTTCAGTTTTATTTTTATGGATTTTTAGGCCGGTTTTTTTATGTAAATGCATTCATTTTTGTTGCCTTTGCTTGCATGTGTATGTAACTTGATGGCATAAACGCAATGTCATCTGCAAAGTCCAAGTGTTCAAGTTTTGAATCTCCATCTTAATCCTGTGTTGTATTCTTCAGTTGTTTTCCTCATTATCCAGTCGATTACCATCAAGAAAAGAAATCTGGACATTACGTCTCCTTGCTTAACTCCAGTTTTTACCTTGAACCACTCAGATTGTTCACCTTCATCTAACACTGCACATTCACTGTCCTCGTACAAAATTTGGACCATTCTGATTATCTTGTGTGGGATTCCATAGCTCGCCATGATTTCCGAAAGGTTCTCTTGGTGCACGGAGTCAAATGCCTTTTCAAAGTCTACAAACGTTACATATAGTATTGCTTGCCATTCCACTACCTGTTCTATTATGTTTCGAAGGATGAATATCTGCTCAACTGCGCTTCGTCCTTTTCTAAAACCTGCTTGTTCATCTCTCAACTTGTTGTCAACTCCATCTCTTATTCTGTCTATTATCACTCTTCCGAACACTTTACTGAGGACAGATGTTAGAGTAATTCCTCTCCAATTCCCGCACTCTGCAAGGTTACCTTTGTTTGGTATTTTAACTATCAGTCCCTGTCAATATATATCAACAGTCTAATATCAATAATTGATGCGCACTATGTTGTATATCATAATAAGTTTCAATTTCGTGGCATATCCATTATTGATATGAACGGTGACGAAATAATTACGACTGACAGTTTGATGTCCTCAATTTATGGACTTCTGTCAGCGAGTTGACATCAACCAGCAGTGTTATTTCAACTGGGTAACCGGCTCGGTGAATGTAGTATTGAAAGCGAATGTATTTGGGCCTACAATGCGAGTGGACAATGCGCTTTGTTCGCGTAATTACCCGAGCGTGAATGCCAATTGAACCGCGCCCATGTCGTTCCGCGGTGATACACAAAAGAATGAGGAAGTATTTACATACAGTCAACTGACATTGCAATATAGAGGCTTCGTAGCCAAAAATTATGTGTACAAGTTGGACAACTTAGTAAATTGGCATATTCGTTGCCCCGTATGACAAGATCGCCGTCTTTCAGAATAAATTTCGGAAAAAGTACACCGAATAAACGAGAACGCGCATAGATTCACATAGTACAGTCAAACTGACGTTTGAAATTGTAGTGACTTAGTTGTCAAATTGTATTTGTACAACTCGGATGTGACTCGGTAAACTGGTCGGGTATTCATTGTTGTTAGGGGCGTTTCCCCGGATAACAACTTCGCTATCTTTCCGAATAAGTTCAAGAAAGACAGGAATGGATAAACGGGAATGCGCAAAAATTCACCTATGATGCTGTCAGATTGACATTTGGAATTAGCAACTTAGTTGTCAAATCATATTTCCACAACTCTTCCCGTAGGCCTACAAAGGCGCGTGGCGTACATATATCTTACACTTCTGGTACCGATGTGATAAAGAGCGAACGGATAATATGAGTGTAACTTACGTGGCTCGCTCTTCACTTTCGGTGTGCGGGTGTAGATAGATGTGGTTGCTGTACGAGATGTCCAGCGGTGGCCTACACAGTGATCCAGCAGCTGGGCGTTGCGTGTCGTTCAGGGACGTGTAACGCTTGCTGTCTTCGTGGATCGTGTGACGGCTCGATGTGGGTAGTGTTGGATTCTATATACGGGGTTGGGTTATTGGTGTGTCATGGTGTGTGAAAGGGGTACAGGGTCGGTGATGATGTGCATTGCTGCCAACTGGTAGGCACTGCACCGCACCATTGTGAATAGATATTTCGAAGCATCACAAGTGCCTGTGGAGCTGACGCGTGCCCACATTAGACAGCGACTGAAGAAACCATCCCTTGATCCTGACATACTAGACAATTACCGACCAGTGTCAAATTTACTAATAATCTCCAAAATAATCTAAAACGTTGTTGGCACTCGCCTCGAGCAACATATACGAGCTAACAATCTGCACGACACGTCGCAGTCAGCCTGTAGGAAACAACTTTCAACCGAAATGGCTCAGATCAAAATACAGAGCGATATTCTCCAGGCAATAGACGGTGGACTATCGGCAACTTTCGATCGTATTGATAATTCCATCCTTATCCTGCGTTTGGAACATACACGTGGCATTTCAGGCGATGCTCTGATATGCATAGCATCCTATTTGTGTCAGCGAATCCAACGAGTCATGATCACTGACACAGCCTCGGACGATGTTTTACTTGGATATGGCGTCCCACAGGGATCGGTGCTGGGCCCGAAACTATACTCGCTATACACACGGCCACTTGGAGACGTTATCAGGTATCATTAACTAAATGTGCACTTCTATGCCGATGACACCCAGCAATACATCTCATTCATGAACAGTAACCCCGAAGAACGATTTATCAGCAGTTGCACGTCTGAACATTTGCGTCAAAGATGTTCGTATTTGGCTTACGAAGAGCATGATCAAGTTGAATGACGAGTAGACAGAAGTTATCATGTTCACATTCAAACACGGATTTAAAGCGTTACCTGATATAGCTGTTACGGTCGGTGAACAACAACTCGCACAGTCATCTTCCGTCCGTCATCTCGGGGTTACATACGATCAACACCTAAGTATGACCCAACACGTAAATTCCTTATGCCGAACTGGATATTACCACCTCAGAAACATCGGGAGAATCCGTCGATACCTCACCCATGACGCAGCGAAGACGCTCGTTCGTGCTCTCATAACATCAAGACTTGATTACTGTAATTCCTTACTGCCTGGCTTGCCCGTGAATCAACTTGCGAAAATTCAGCATCTACAGAATGCACGCGCGCGTATAATCACAAGAATCAGTCATCGCTGGCATATCACTCCCGTTCTAGAGGAGCTACACTGGCTTCCAGTCTATCGTCGAATGAAATATAAGATCATGTCTCATATCTAGCGTGCTGCACACCAGCAAACATCAATATATTTGAGCGAACTTCTGTTTATTTATAGACCAACACGTCCTCTACGATCTGAATCTATCATCTTGTAGATTGTGCCACGAGTTCGAACAGTCACATACGGAGATCGAACATTCACCGAAGCAACGTCGACTTTTGTTGGACAGTTTGCCTGCTACCGTCAGAAACTGTAGCAGCTGTATCAGCTTTCAACGGCAGCTAAAAATCTTCCTATTCTGGCAGGAATATGATTAATGCCTGAACATTATATGTCTAATGGTTTTAATCTCACCTAATATGTATTACTATTATTATACTATTTTACGCACAATGTATCATCTTACCATTTTAATCCCACCTGGTGCTTATATTTGTATGACTCTTAGTGTAATTAATTATTACATTTTTGTATTCCATATATACATGTTATGTATAATGCCCGTACATTTAAATGACTTTTTTACTATTTAATTTGATATACGATTCTTAGTTACACTATTCTTAAATTACTTAACATACTATTTTATGATCTACATGTTTAGAGGAATTATTACTTTATTGTAAAGCGCCGTAAAGAACTATGTAATTATGGCGCTAAATAAATTTCGTATTTTTATTTTTATTATTATGCAATCATGCATGTGTCCTTTTCAAACAAGTTAATGTATCACTATGTATTACTTTGCTAAGCCTGGGAATGTATCATGTCTACGTACTGTATCCACATTTGAACACAACCAAATTTACCCTCGTTTCTCCGTCGAAACTGCTGTAGTTGATCTTCAAGTTTTTCGATTTCCTCTCTCGATTGTTGAAGTCTCGCTGAAGTAAAAGCAACTTGCATTATTTATGTTATTACACAACAAACACACGTGTTCTACAGTCGAACCTCAATTCTGTAAAACTTGCACGTGTTACGAAATCGGATGTTGACAGGTGGTAAATTCCGGTGCTACATGTTTAGTAACAACACATTTTATGCACATGTCACTATGCAGGGTCATAACCAGCGGAGGGAAGAGAGGGTCCGCATGAACTCACTTTGTGTCCTCCCCCGTTTGGAAACGAACCCCAATTTTTCAAGAAAATGTAGGGTAACGAACTCAACCATGCGCCTGCTGAATGAAAAGAAAGATCTTGTACGTGTTCTGGGGATCTTCGAGGAACTTCGGTGAGGGTTACTGTAGGTGTAAGTCAGTCTGATAAAACATCGACAAATTTGGTTGGCACGTAGACGATTACAATAAGTACATAAAAATGAGTACACTATTTGGACAATGACCAAGGGATGTGTGTGTGTGTGTGTGTGCGTGCGTACGTGCGTGCGTGAATGCATGCACGTATGACCGTAAGTATGTATGTATGTATGTATGCATGTATGCATATATGCATGTATGCATGTATGCATGTATGCATGTATGCAAGTATGCAAGTATGCAAGTATACATGTATACATGTATGCTTGTATATACGCAAGTATGCATGCACGCATGCAATATTATGCATGTACACATACATTCATGCATGTGTCATTTTCAAACAAATTAATGTATAACTATTTGTTACGTTGCTAAGCCTTGAAATTCGTTCCGTGTACCTAATGTATCCACATTAGAATACAACCAAATTTACCATCGTTTGTCCGCCGAAACGTCTGTAGTTTACTTTTAATTCTGATTTTTCACATTAAATGTATGTATATCTCGCTCGCTGTTAGTAGCTATTACGACTATCACTGTTCGCATGGCTCGACGGGTAGGAGTTCTCTCCAGGTCGGTCGGTCGGTCCGCGGCAAGGCAGTGCCTCTGCCTGGAGTCTATTGCTTGTTTCTTCATGTTTCCTTTGCTAAAGACTTTGCATGTTAATTTGGGCGGCCTATGTTCTTAGTTCCTTCTGATAACTGAGGAAAGATTATTATATGTATATATGTACGTACGTGTACATGCATGAACACAATAATGTATACCTTCGCTCGTTTGCTGACATGCTTTCACTTGACTTTTCAAATCTTTTATTTCCTCTGTCATTCTTTTAATTTCCGCTGAAACGAAAACAGCATGAATAGTATTGGTTATCGATGTTGAGACTAAGTAACCCTTTTATTTTGATTCGCCTCTGATCTGGGTTTCCGGGAACATAGGCGCAAAAGAAGTTTTATAATAATCTCGTTATCGTTCACAATACAGGACTCATTAAATCTTTGCAATCGTTGCACGTTTTCAATACGTTCAACGTCATCAAGGCATCATGGTCATGGTATGAGTTTGGTTATGGCAAAGGGCCATGCGACGGAGTAGGTGAAGCCGTCAAAAGCGGTAAGGTAATCACAAGCCGCAAAGGGTGCTGCAAGGCTTTGGAAGAGGGTGACAGACTCGTGTTATAGTCCTACACTCAGCGAGAGAAAGATCAGCAGTTGTAAGGATGAGGCGGAAGGCTGGACTGTGCCCGTCTTCCGGGACATTATGTTAGCACGTGCTATAATTCCAGTTGGTCCCAACGTGATGATATATGGATCGCATCATGTTTCAAGTCATGCTACAAGAAGGGCGGAGTGTTTCACGCCAGATACGAAGGATGGCAGCAAATACAGCATGCTGCTACAAGAAGGGCGGAGTGTTTCTCGCCAGATGTGAAGGGTGGCAGCAAACACAGCATGCTGCTACAAGAAGGGCGGAGTGTTTCACGCCAGATGTGAAGGGTGGCAGCAAACACAGCATGCTGTTACAAGAAGGGCGGAGTGTTTCTCGCCAGATGTGAAGGGTGGCAGCAAACACAGCATGCTGCTACAAGAAGGGCGGAGTGTTTCACGCCAGATGTGAAGGGTGGCAGCAAACACAGCATGCTGCTACAAGAAGGGCGGAGTGTTTCACGCCAGATGTGAAGGGTGGCAGCAAATACAGCATGCTGCTACAAAGGGCGGAGTGTTTCTCGCCAGATGTGAAGGGTGGCAGCAAACACAGCATGCTGCTACAAGAAGGGCGGAGTGTTTCACGCCAGATGTGAAGGGTGGCAGCAAACACAGCATGCTGCTACAAGAAGGGCGGAGTGTTTCACGCCAGATGTGAAGGATGGCAGCAAACACAGCATGCTGCTACAAGAAGGGCGGAGTGTTTCTCGCCAGATGTGAAGGGTGGCAGCAAACACAGCATGCTGCTACAAGAAGGGCGGAGTGTTTCACGCCAGATGTGAAGGGTGGCAGCAAACACAGCATGCTGCTACAAGAAGGGCGGAGTGTTTCACGCCAGATGTGAAGGGTGGCAGCAAATACAGCATGCTGCTACAAAAAGGGCGGAGTGTTTCTCGCCAGATGTGAAGGGTGGCAGCAAACACAGCATGCTGCTACAAGAAGGGCGGAGTGTTTCACGCCAGATGTGAAGGATGGCAGCAAACACAGCATGCTGCTACAAGAAGGGCGGAGTGTTTCACGCCAGATGTGAAGGATGGCAGCAAACACAGCATGCTGCTACAAGAAGGGCGGAGTGTTTCTCGCCAGATGTGAAGGGTGGCAGCAAACACAGCTTAGTACTGTGAATGGATAAATCAGGCCTGGGGTAAATGGAACTGGACACTTGAGGAACACTGCATAGGGGACTTTAAAGTAACTAAGATGGAGGCCTCTACTTCCCCAGAACATTTGGAAGTTAATGGACACGTTTCCTGTTGAAATGGAGAACGTTCACACTGTATAGACTAGGTTTGATTTAACATGCGTACGAACGCATTCCTAATATATACCAAGATTGATAATTAAAAATGGCTATGCACAAAATATGTGAATTGTTCGGAAGTACATATTTTCTTTTGTTATATAAATGCAGAAACAAACGTAAATTATATTTTCTATGCAATGATACATAGTAACAATAATAACAGTACATAAAACATAACAGTCTGAAAGTGAGTTGAATACTAGAATCCCCATAATATAAATGCCAAACAACTGAAAACGGTTTTCTGTATTGATTCCCAAGCAAAAATATGTTTCATATCGACAAGCAAGAAAAATCACATATATCTATGTCATTCACACGCAATTTAATAAATTACGTACATTCTACGGTTACACGGTGTGCGGAATTATTGTTTCGCCACGCGCTAAAAGAGAGCATTTTAGAAATTAGAGTTCCCGCGTTCTTTACTGACTTCCTCTAAGCGTACTCATAATATGAGAGAAAGTATGAAGATATATGAACCCATTTAATTTTGCCCCCCCCCCATAACACTATTTGGTAATACAAACGTAGTAAGTATGTACGTATTTAACAAGATTTAACAAGGTTGCCACCTAGAGAATTACCTCTAGATGGCAGGTGGACAAGGAAGCCTATTGTCTTATCGACGAGAGTCCAACCCTTTTTATTTACGTGTATCCCGCCCTTCTGAGGTATGTGTCGATTTTAGTGTTAAAATATTCACGCTACTAGCAGCCACACAATCAGCAGATCATATGTTCCATCATTGACAGTCCTTTGTGAAAATGAGAACTTTCTTATATATAATCTGCACTGCGCCTTTACTAATGTAACTTCACGTCCACTAGTCCTTTTATCTTTCTTAACTGAGAAAACATATTTCCATCAATATTTTCATAACAATTCAATAATATAAGCACTTCTATCTGATCTCCTCTCAATCTCCTGGTCTCTGGTGTTGTTAAGCCACATTCTCTTTGGCGTATTTCGTAAGTAAGATCCCTCGGTTTTAGTATCATTTTAGTCGCTTTCCTCTGTACTCTTTCTTGCATATATATATGTCCTTCTTGCGATATAGCCTCCACGTTTGTATACAATATTCTACATGAGGCCGAACTATTGTTTTGCACAACGGTAATATTAGTTCTTTTTCTTATACACTATATTTCGCCTAATTAATTCAAGGATTTGATTTCCTCTTGAAGCTGCAATTCCACACTGCTCTGAAACGTTCATATCAGCACTAATGGTTAACCCTAAGTCCTTTTCTTTTACAGTAGTACTTAATACACTACCCCCCATTGTATATTGTAAATCTTCCTATATATGTATGTATGTATGTATGTATGTATGTATGTATGTATGTATGTATGTATATGCACGTATGTATATGCACGTATGTATATGCATGTATATATATGCACATATGTATATGCATGTTTGTATAAGCACGTATGTATATGCATGTATGTGTGTATGCATGCACGTATGCAATATTATGCTTGTAAACGTACATTCATGCATGTATCCTTTTCAAACAAATTAATATGTCACTATTTGTTACTTGGCTAAGCCTTAAAATTCATCCTGTTTACGCAATGTATCCACGTTAGAACACAACCAAATTTACCCACTTTTGTCCGCCGAAACGTCTGTAGTTTACGATTAATTCTGCTATTTCACATTAAATATCTCTCTCTCGTTGTCAGTCGCGGGTGCGACTATGACTGCTCGCATGGTTCGATCCGTAGGAGTCCTCTCCAGGTCTTTTTGCTTTGTATATTTGTATATTTAATTTGTATATTTAATTGTGCATTCAACATGTTTGATTTGTTTAAGTATACTGTTTGAATTGAATTGAACTATAGGTATATACGTAAGTAGGTATGCAAGTAGGAAAACAATAATGTATACCTTCGCTCGTCAGCCGACATGCTTTCACTTGACTCTCCAAATTGTTTATTTCCTCTGTCCTTTGTTTAATGTCCGCTGAATCAAAAACAACATGAATAGTATTGCTTATCAATTTTGAGACTAAGTAACCCTTTTGTTTTGATTCGCCTCTGATCTTGGTTTCTGGCAATCTAGGCGCAAAAGAAGTTTTACAATTAATTGATTATTATTATCATCATCACTATTATTACTACTACTAATGCATTTCACATAATTATTCGGGTGACGTAGGTTTACGTTTAGATGAATGTTATTATTGCTCGCTGCTATAGAAAAGAACAAGGTAGCCTAGTTTGAGCTTAGTTTTTTGAATACAGAACTTTTGTAGTTAAAGACTTAGGTATATGGGCTATTCACAATCTGAATGAAATATAATATAAAAATAGTGTCCTGATGTTCTGCTAATTTGTAACATCCTTTTCAAGACCCCTTTTGGTCACGCTTTTCTGTACTTTTTTTGCACAGTTTGTTGCGACATCTATCGGTCGTTATGACGTCACCGCAGGTAGCACCGCTAGGGTTTAGAATGGCGCGCATCTATGAGGGTTGGTGTTTCAGGCCGTACCTAATATTGTAATCGCGGAATTTCGTTTGTTTTCCATATCACCGTAAAGATAATACTCTTACCTACAAACGTGTCGCTTGAACATTGAAAATGCTCAAACTGGCAATGGATTTTATATTTTTGAATATCACAGTAACTATAATAATTGTATGTACAAGTCTGTCGCTGGATATACCCAGGATTTGTTTATCGTTTTTGAGTTTTTGCTGTTTGAACAACGCGAATGCTTAATCCTGCAATGTATGCGCGGCAGCGGATATAATGCAAGGTTGGGCATTCGCGAAGTTCAAACGGCGATAACTCAAAACGTTAACACAATTCCTGGATACATCCATTAACAAACTTGTGGATAAGAATATTATCTTTACGGTGATAAAACACATTAAATTCCGCGAATGCAATGTCATGTCATGTCTGAAACAACGGGCCGCTCCACTGCTCGCCGTGCCAATATCTGACGGGTTCTGACACGCAAATGACCTCGTTTGAGCAGTGTCATGAATTCACAATGAACAGGCTTCATATTTGGCATATTACTTGACAAGAGCATTACGTTTGTGCATCAGAAGTTTCAAAGATATTTAATATTTCATTTCACTTAGTCTTTAAATAAAACATATTACATCTGATTGGTGCAGATTGTATGTCATCAGATATCATGTGAATACAATATAGAACATTCTGGACTGTACAGTTAAATGAATGCCTACCTTCGGCTTTCTCTCGACAACTTGTCAACTCGGATGTTAACTCTTTTACTTTGTCTTCCTTCTGTTTTAGAAGTTGTTCTGAAATGCGTATCCGAATATATTTAAATCGTAATGCATATACACGTATATAGCAGTTCAAAGTATACTATTTTGTTACATAAAGAATAAGATATTGAACACGGATACTTATCACAGACAATGTGATAAGTAAGGATAATGGTCATAAAACATCAATCTTACAGAATATCGTCTTCTTCGTATTTATACACATATCGATTTCGAAACAATAATAACTATGTTTTTTTTTTATGACAAGGATTGTGTCCATATAGAAAAAGTACATCGACAAAAACATATATGTAAATATTTATTAAAACAAAAATATAAATATATCAATACAAACAGGATATTTAAAAAGTATACAAAGCTTTGACCCACTGACGCCGCAACTGCGACGTACTGTATATGTCGCTAGTAACAATACTGTAGCGCCGTGGTGCAGTGGCTAGAGCTTCGGACTCTCAACCGAGAGAACCCGGGTTCGAATCCTGTGCTGCGGTGTCGAACCTTGGGTAAGTTCGTCCACTATACGTTGCTCCAGTTCACTCAGCTGTATGAATGAGTACCTGGCTATAGACAATGGTGGATATTTGTGTACGAATAGTCTTCGCGCATTAATTGCAGCGTGGCTGGATGCTTCCCAGAGAAGTCGAGATTGTGTTCGATTGAACAGGTCTGCCAGGGAGTAAAGTGTAAAGCGCTTTGAACAGTCCTGAGGACTGGATACTGCGCTATATAAGAACTTTACTTTACTTTACTCTGAATAATTGTATTAACAGACCTGTTAATCCTCGAGATTAAGCTAAAAATAGCTGTTCTGATGATGTAGCAAATATGTGGCTAGCGCTACATCTCAAAGGCAGAATGCTCAATATTGAGTGTGAATTGTCATAGGCAATAATAAATTGCTGAAAATTAGCTTTTCTACAATTAATCCATAGCGCACACATATAAATATTATTGAAATATGCAGTAAACAGCTTATTCTTTATAGCAGTGTAGCACAAATTGCATTTTCCCCGAAACATGTTAATTTTGGCATAAAGAAGTCTCACTTTGACTTGAATGTCAGCATCATCCGATAAGTCCTTACAAATGACATGTCCAAGGTATTTACAAGAGGTGGCGAAGTTTAACTTCTTTCCTCATAAAGTCATTTCACTGGCAATATTTGAGTTTCTAGAATCAAAGTACATGATCAAGGATTTGCCAGCATTATATTGTAAAGCTTGTAGTCCCTTGGCGGAAGGAGCGAATAAAAGTAGGTCATCAGCATATATCAGCTGATTAACAACCATAGTACCCAGACTACAACCAATATCTAGTCTGGTACTATGGTTGTCAGTGTAAAAGTTAAAACAAATGAAGGTGATAACATTACACCTTGCTTAACATCGTTGCCCACTTAGAAGAAATCCGAGTAGGTAGATTCCAATCAGATACATACACATTGTTTATTGAATTCACTGCTGAGTATTCTTAGAATATATTTCGGTACATCGCGCAGTTCTAATTTCGATAACAACTTATGACGATTGACTCGATCAAATGCTTTTGAAGCACCGAGAAACGCAAGTTGCACAGCTGAACTGTGTTTAGTGTAAAATCTTAGTAATTCCTTAAATGTCAATTAAAAACACACAGCTCCGTTCCATGTTTTGGCTTAACTCCAAACTGATCAAGCGTAGTTTGCAATTTGTTTTCCATTGTGTTGAATTACACAGTATCTATTATCTAGGAACATATGTGAGAAAGGCTTATTGACCTGTAATTACATTTGTTAATTACCCGTCTATTTATATCGTTAATAGACGGTACTATAGCAGAATCTGAGACTGATTTCGGAACATAACCATGCACCATACTAGAGGTCACAAGGGTAGATAATAGCACCACAATTTGATCATCGACGAACTTGATGTGTTCTGCAGTAATACCATCCAGACCTGGTGACTTATTGCATGATAATTCATTAATAATACTCATCATACCAACTGCATCAACAGTAATTCCATTATTGTCATTGATAGAATCAAAGTGAACGTTATCACAACGGCTATCCTTCACATCGTTAAATATATTTTCGTAGTGGTGCTACCACATTGACCCAATATCGACATCACCATGTACACCTTCAATGTTCCTTAGTAGTTTAACTTTACTGTTCATATGGTTCTTAATTTCCTTCTAGAAATGTCGATGATCTTTTAACATAACTTTTCTGCAATGGAATTAGCAGTAATAGTTCCTTTAGCTTTTTTTAAACATTTGTTGACCGACCGCATGCTTAAATTTGATTATGGACAGGTTCATGACATTAACAACATCACCATGCCTAGGTTTTCCAACCTGTCTCCACAGCCAGTAGGTATCACGAGCTGCACTGTGCCGTTCTTTCACACGCTCAGTACGCCCTGATACAACATTGTATTTAGAAGAACATTTACGAGTTGACACAAGTGTTTGACCAGACCTCTTCAGAGTGGATACGACAGAGTTATGAAGCTCATCAATATCATCATGGTGACTACAATTACTACAATTAGGATTACTACATTTAACACCGGGTGAAACATACAGTTTAGACAGTTCAACGTACGTGCGTTCTCTCTACGAGTCAGTATCATGTGGGTGTAAGGTGTCCCAATGTATAACTTGCTTAATTTTGTTAGTGTTAACACTACCACTAACTTGTGCTGGTACAATAGCACTGTCAATGGTGAACGACACAGGATAATGATCAGAATTATGATCATGAATGATCAGAACAGTCATAACATATACATGAGCTATTAATATTATCAATGTATATAGCAATTTCTGACACATAATCTTTAAATCTGCCTCGGTTTTCTTCACATTCTTTATTCCCCCAACATACTTCTATGCCGCAAAACCAGTCATAGCAATAATGCATTTTGGTAATATATTTATTCAGGGAGCATTTCCACAAAAATCCTACCCCACCATATGGCCTCCCTGATAAAATACCACTCGAGGTGTCTAAGGAGACACACCATAACCAGCATAACCATCACGACTGGAGTTAAATAAATGAAAATCTTCTTTAGTAAGCATAAGCTCTTGTAAATGTTATCAATAAATAATTTTAAAAGGAATGTATAACCTTTAAAGCCATTACAATTAAAAGATGCTATGTTGAGTTCCATTATTAGTCCTTGGTGCTAAAACAATTATACACCCGCAGACCAGTTTTGTGAAATCCAATGGTAACAATTTTCAATCAAACGTGTGCCTTGCTTTATAAAGTAACTACCGTTGGTAAGATCGCTATCCACATAATGCAGTTGCTAACTGGTATTTCTTGTCTGCCCAATCATTAAAGCCTATTGGAATATCAGCGTTGTTTAGTAATTGCTGGCACAAATTCTAATCAGTCCATTGGTTGCGAACAGAACTATTATATAATGTTTAAGAACAAACAAAACGGATATGGATAAAATACATATCACTAATGAAAACAAGACATACATGTACAAGAGAGAGGGCAGACGCAGATATAGGGGGGAAGAGAGAGAAAGAGAGAGAGAGAGGGGCGAGAGAGAGAGACAGAGAGGGAGGGAGGGAGGGAGGGAGGGAGGGAGAGAGAGAGAAAGAGAGAGAGAGAGAGAGAGAGAGAGAGAGAGAGAGAGAGAGAGAGAGAGAGAGAGAGAGAGAGACAGACAGACAGACAGACATACAGAGAGGGAGAGAGAGAGGGAGAGAGAGAGGGGGGAGAGACAGCAGCGCTATAAGCAGATATATTATTTAACAATTACATAACAACATTACGTTACCTTCCTCGGTTTGCTTGGCGTGTAGTTCACGTGCGAATTGGCTTTGTTCTAAAACCGACGACAGTTACATTTCTTGTTCATAGTCTTACAGAAACAACATAGTAAATATGCTTTAATATATAATTACATAGCGGATTCATATATTTTGTTATTTTCTCTGACCACCTTGTAATAATTTGTATAATAAACTCATATGTGTCGGTTCGAATAACGCGTGGTGGATAAGAGAAAGACAAAAAACAAACTCGCGTCGATTTTGAGACTTTAAAAATCAAAACACACCGCTAGCTTTCTAAATTATCCCATTTGTAATTATTAACTTAAGAAACTTCCCTTTGCTGCAATTGTTGCTTAATGGATAATAATTTGACACTTCCGGGAATCGGAAATCCAGAATTCTCATAATAGAGGGTCATTTCAACCTCCCGAAATGTCGCGTGTAATTTTCATTCAATGTTGACACGGTTATTGTTGCAAAGTCATCAACTGTTTATATAATATGGGATCTATAACTACACAATACCAAAATATACCACATTTTTCATTACCCACACGATGTGAATGTGGTTATGCTTTCCATCGTTCTCCAGTTTCCGGTTCTTTGAAAAACAGGAAAAATATGCTTTCCAAAGATTTGGTGTGCCTTTCGTATTCATAGTTATACAGTGTGTAATTTACAGAAAAAGCTGTTCTGATAAATCATGTTCAAACCGTTTGATTATTCACACATCTGACGGTTTTGAGTTCGCAGTAAAATACGTAATAGATAGTTTACTTAATAATTATGTATCAGTGGTTAATATCCCCAAATAATTCAGGCGACACTGCGGCTTCGTTTCTGACCTGCCACTAGAGCAAAGTGGGTATTAATTTGCAAAGTTCTGAAATATAGTGTTAGGCGGTTTTGGATTATTCAACACACCATTCATCAGCTTTAACATTTTACCTCATTTGTTAAAAATCTTCAATAGATTTTGATGTATTGCTAAAAGGATGCAAACTTTTTCAGATACGATGTCATTTGGACTCATAATTTCTATTTTTTATGGGCTAGTAAATTATAAATAATATTTGAATAGTTCTGGATTATTTGTCGAGGAAAATAAACTGGACATTGAAATATGGATGATAAGGTATGCATTATTGTCAAAATATGAATTTTGATTACACATTACTTAGACAGCTATTTATAGCTCGTGTGCAGAATCGACCTGTGCGACTTAATATTCTCTTTGTGATGGTTACATTTCGTTTAATAAGACCAATTTTGTGACGCTCCACAGTGAACCTGGTATTAACTCACACCGGTCTATTCTGCATACGAGCTTGAAATAGCTGTCTACGTCATGTCCCATTATACAGTGCTTTTGGCAACAATGTATTCTGCATAATCTAGTTTTTCAATGTCCAGTATGTTTCCTCAACAATTAGACCCCAAAACAAATATTATTAATAAAGACAACATGGCTCGAAATCACGTCCTTTATTGTAAGGTCGCTTGTTAAATTTGCTTAAATTTTAGTAATAAATAAACAAACTCCTGAATGTATTTCAACAAATGAGGTATCATGGTAAAGATCATGATCTGTGGAATCAAACAGGGTACAAATCTACATTTCGTTATTTTGTTGTCCACTCACCCTTTCGGATGTCATCGACGAGATCCTTTCTGCCAAGGTCAGTAAATGTAGCGCACAGTTCGGCAAACATTGTACTCGAATTACCGCGTTTCTCACTCATGTCCTTCCACGTCTGCAGTATCTTCAACGTGCACGTAGCTGTGTCGGGATTGCAATGTTTTATGTGTTGAACGGTGGCCGTCGGGACTCTTAGCAAAGCGCCAAGCTGGTCGTGTTCAACACCAAACTTCCTAGCAAGTCGCACCAGGAGGTGACTGTCCGGTTGTCCTAGAAAACACCCGGACGAGTGAACACAACCGTTGTTAATTCTGCTTTACACGCACCCACGCACACGCAGCAACACCCGAAAGACAGCAGCATATTAAACTAATACCCACTGACTACTTAAACATTTCTTAGTTTTTATTTATTCAATATTATGTATATATATATATATATTAATTAATAAATGAAAACTAAGAAATGTATATATATATATATATATATATATATACACTGTATATATATATATATATATATATATATATATATGTTCGCAAGACTATACCAACTATGTTGAAGATATACAGCCCGCCAAATTGTATTAATTGAGCTTGTAACAACGTTTGTGATTGAGAAGGAACGAACCCGGAGAATATTTTATCCAGTTTCAAAACAAGTTTTATTGGCAATACGGCCGAGTCTGGCTGAGTTAACAGCAGTACCTTTTGATGGTAAACGATATCTCATTTTCCCACGTTCAACAAAGCAGACTTCCTGTTACAGTTTCTACGCCCGCTAATTCTGGGTAGAGGAACTGACTGGCTCCCTTTAAGTTCTACTTTGTTTAATTACGGCGACAATAAAGCAAACACAAAACCACCGTTACTCCCTCTTGCTACTCTGTTCGCCGAACGTTTCCTTGTTTATCCGACTGGTAGAACATGATATCACAACACGGGAGGAAATAACTATAAATTATTTCGTTTGCCTTTATATAATACATCGCCAATTCGCCAAGTGGTAGATTGGATTCCAATTGTTCTAATACCCTATGGGAGTGAATCCCGGGGCGTAACTAAGGAACAAATAAAACAAAATAAAATAACTTTCAGAAAAATTAAAGCACAATGATTATCATGTCCTATTCTATGGACCCTATATTGGGTGCAGTGTAACTTTTCCACAAACACACACACACACACACACACACACACACACACACACACACACACACACACACACACACACACACACACACACACACACACACACACACACACACACACACACACACACACACACACACACACACACACACACACACACACACACATATATATATATATATATATATATATATACATACATATATATTATGTCTTTCACAGTTTTCATACGTCAAGTACGAAAGCATTAAGATGTCACAATATTAAGACTGTGTGCATAAGAAGTACCCATATAATACCACCATGAATAGATCTTACTGGTTGTACGGGCTGATGTTGAACATTATAGGTGTATTTATTGGAACAATATGCGCAGAATCAAATATATTTACCTGATTGACTGGCAATCGCAAGATCGGACTTTCTCTTCATGCGTTGGGCCATGTTTTGCCTGTAATGGAAAAACACACAAACAACACCTATGGTATAGCACTTTTACAGCAATGACCTGAATAAACGCAAAAATGAAATACATATTAGTGAACATAGTTAAACTCCTAGATCGATCCAACAACAATGGCTATTGGATTGCTTCAGTTTCCTACGTGTTGTCTTTAGGAAACAAAATATGGTAGATATGCCGTTCACACGTAAACGTAATAAGTTTACTGCAAACTTCCTTAGACTAGTTGGTTTTATTACTAGTGCTAAATGTGCCTAACAACTCGTATTATTCTCCCGACTCTAAGCATCAAAGGTTAATTGGTGTTCCGTTAGGTTGTTGTTAGCAGGAAGGTCCAGAATAAATTTTTCTAGTCCCAATTTGAGAAAAAAAATGCACACACACACACATGCACACACGCACACACGCACACACCCACACGTTCCCCATTTATATGTTTATTAATAGTGAAGTAACGACTGTATGCATTCGACGACTCATTAATTACACACTCCACTTGACACAGCCATGGTTTCGTTGTTCTATGTCCCAATAGGACTAAATCATTACGTCGTTATGTGGTCACAGCGTGACTAAGTTACACGTATATATTGGATCGATCGTCAGCATTAGCGTAATTGCATACGCTATTCAAAAATACATTGTAGTTTTGTTTGATGATGACCTGATGCATGACTGTTGATTGCGTATTCAACGTAGAGTCCATGATTGCAAAAAAACTACTAGTGCAGGCTACATTTTCGCTTCAATCTAACTACGATCGTGTGTGTGTGTGTGTGTGTGTGTGTTTGTGTGTGTGTGTGTGTGTGTGTGTGTGTGTGTGTGTGTGTGTGTGTGTGTGTGTGTGTGTGTGTGTGTGTGTTTGTGTTTGTGTGTGTGCGTACACTGTCTCTCTAGTTTCATGCGATTTCGAAATATTCTCGAGCGTGCCTTCATTGCCAACCAGAACTGCAATTCAAATTGGCAATCTGTTAAATAAACAACACGAAATTTACCGGCGGACTGCCTCAAGAATTGGCTTAGAAACACCCGAAATAATTCAACAAAATCTTCAAATCTTCCACACAAAATGCTTGCATAGAATCTCTGATATTAGATGGATATTAGATCAACAATAACAAAGTCACAAAAGAGCAAATGCTGATCAAGTCAATACTAGTGAAAGAAATCACAGAGAAATGCCGTCCACAAGATTGCCGAAGTATGCGGAATCTTCTAAACCATCGTGAGAGAGTAAAGATGATAATCCAACGAAGCGTATTAACGTACACCTCCCAAAGGAGGTACACCACCAGAACATATAAATACAAGACCTCGAAGGAATGGATCTCATCAATTGCTCTTTGCCTTAGTTCGTTATTATATGGTATCCTCTCCTTAGGTAGGTTCACAACGCTTTACAATTTACCTCCAGGCAGACTTACGCATTCGTTCACCAATGCTGCTTTTCTGGGAAGAATTCTGCCACGCCACAATCACTACGAAAATATTGTATATGGCTAGGTACTCGTTTATACCGCTTAGTGAACTGAAACATCGTTAAGTTACACTCGGTTGAGAGTTTATAAACACAACGTTACCACGATCCACTGGGTTTTGAATGGTGCATTGTGATTAGCGGCTTCAGCCCTATGTTTTCCCTACTGTGAAGGAAATTTAACGCCATAAACCTACATGTAGCCTTGTGTAATCAAGCATGACCACTGATCTAGTTAGGTATGGCACCGTACTGGTCTCCTGTACAGCGGGACAACTTTGTCATCGGTGCACTAAATATAGTCGTGTAGTACTTCACATAGCATTGGTATAGGCTTGTAGAGTTTCGATTCCTGCCAGAATAAAGATTACACATTCATCACATCCAGCCATGTTATAACTAATATTGTTATACTAACATCGACATTAGAGCATTTGCTTTATTCTCCGATACACACAGATAGTTAGTTTCCAGGTGTCCGATTACTTAGTATCTACATATAGTCAAGAAAACGTTTTGTAAAACGTACATGCCTGACAATCAATATGGATCACGATTATGCTTGGAGCTTTAGTAAACTAAGTTCGTAAGCTTCATAGACGTCATAAGCAGATAAAGCAACTGTCAGTAATCTATAGACTCGTTGCCTATGCATGTTCTAAAACAGGTATATAACAACAACACTTACCAACCTTGTCAGTCGTCTGTGCAGAGACGGTCCTTGAGGTGCGTCCGGCCAGTCTGTAGCTCTGGTTCAACTGACTGATTGTTCAGTCTGAGCTACACTGACAATGACATAAGCAACGATATATATGACGTGCTCGGGATCCTATCAACGAGGCTAGAAACACTGACAATAATTCCACTCTATAAAAGTAATTGTAACATTAAATTTTGTGTTGCAAGAGATGCGATTAATTTACATATTGCCTTACCAGATATAATGCACGACTGGTGACAATATGTGCTGCTGCTAGATAGGTTGAATTTTACTTGTGAGTGTGTCCCTAGTCGACATTTGGCTATTCTTTGTGTAACAAAAGATTATTACTTCAACGCTATTGTCGCGTACGAGTCGGTGTCACTGTATAACCACAGTCTTTGTGCAGCAACTATTGTACTGGTTTCTTTGTTTCCCCGATTTAATCGTGTCTAAGTTGACGTAGATCGACCAACGAGAACTGGTCGTCTGTATTATACAGCCTGTCGCGTGTATAAATAGATACACGACTTCTCGCTAAAACGTCAATGAAGCGGTGCAATTTAACACATAAGGTCAATCAAGGTAGTGAAACGATCAACGTTAACGGTTACTTGAAATCCACACAATATTGCCAAAAAAAACAAGAAACCTTGCGGACTACCTACCGGACAAGTTTGAAATGAATGGCATAGTATCAACTAAGTTAAGTTATTAAATACATTCTGACATGGCTCCTTGCAAGCGGCAAGTCAAGGCGACACTTGGTGTGCGATCACTGCCATAGCTGGGTGGATTATGCCTTGTCCGGCTGTGGGAAGTCATGGGAAGAAAACAAGCAGGAGGGATTCACCTTTCAGTGCGTGGGGTGTTGGAAGGTGTCGTGTCTGCAGAAGGAGAGAGTTAGGTTGATGTATATTGTGAAGGAGATGGAGATGAGAATTACCAAGGAGACAGGTGGAATGGAGGGAGACGACAGGTAGAGAGTTGGGAATACTCTGAGTCTAAAGGAGCAGAGTAGTGGCAAGAAGACTGAGGAAAGGATACTGAGAGGAGGGAAGGTGATTGGAGGGGAAGAAATGGAGAATCGACGACAGAAAACATGACAGGCGTGAAGGTGACAGGGGCGAAAGTGACTGTAGAGAAGAAGGGAGGGAAAAATGGGACGGGAGAGGAGAGAAATATGATGGGAGGAAAGATGAAGGGACGAAAGGAAGTGAGAGTACATGTGATAGAAGAGAAGTCGATAAAAGGGACGATGACAGGAGGAAAGGTGACAAGAGAAAAAGCGACAGGAAAGAATGGAACGGAAGAGAATGTGACAGGAGAGCAGAAGACACGGGAACAAGACTACAACCAGACAGATGCAAAAAGGAGAAGGATCTACTCGGAGGCAGTGTTTGAGGGGACAATGAGAAAAGAGAGGGTGTTCATGGGCGACTCTATTCTGAGAACGACACATAAGGCACTAAACGCGGGGGAGGACGTCGTTGTTTGTCTACCGGGGGTTAGGATAGAACATGTGACTGAAAGGGTAGAGAAGGTATTGGGGTATGGCAAAGGAGGGTCTATAGTAGTACAGGTAGGAACAAATAATGCAGACAAGGAGGGAACAACTGGGATAATACAGAAGTATAGACAGTTAGAGAGGAAGTTAAAGAAGACAAGAGTTGAACAAATCATTCTCTCAGGAATTTTGCCACTAATGGGAGGAAGGGTGGGGGGCAACATATAAAACTGCAAGAGGATGGCGATAGTTAAGGAGATTTGTGAAGAACAGTTTTTGTTGGGAGGGAAGATATGTACATGAGAGATGTCATCCATCTAAGTCGAAGGGGGCAACAGTTTTCTAAGAGAACCTGCTGCGATCTGTTGACAATGGGACAGGCTGCATCTAATTAAACCAGATTCGCAGGGGGGGACTCACAGAGAAGCCTGAAACTGGAGGCATATATAAAGACAGCACACATAAATCAGCAAAGAACAGTCTAGAAAATTATTCCTAAGATGGATATAAATGTGGTTGTTTAAATGCAAGGAGTATAGTAAACAAAAGAAATGAACTACACATTATGGCAGAAGATATTGCCCCTCATATAATAGGTATAACCGAATCATGGGCCAACACCGATATATCAGAAGCCGAATTGGGACTGGCAGGATATGTAATGTTTAGGAAAGATAGAATAGGAAGAAGGGGAGGTGGGGTTATTTTATATATTAAAGAATCTATCCAGGCTTATGAAATAAAATTAAAAAGAGAAGCAGATTGCGAAGAAGCTGTTTGGTGTAATATAGTTACAGGAAACTCAACGTTAACGGTGGGGTTAGTTTATTGAAGTCCAAACATAAGTGTAGAAGAGAATGAAAAAGTACAAAATGCTATAAGGGAAGTTAGCAAACGGGACTGTATTATTATGGGAGATTTTAACCATGGTCATATACAATGGAAATCTCTACAGAGTATGGGGAGTGACGACCACAAGTTTTTAGATTTAGTACAAGACAGTTTCCTTTCTCAACATGTGCTAGAGCCAACCAGGGGTGAGAATGTGTTAGACATAGTTTACTTTACAATGTCAATATATGAGAGCCAACTCAAAAAGGAATAGTAAAAAGCAGTATAGGAGAAATTTCCACAAAGGAATGTACAATAACACACTGAAGAATAAGTCAGCAACATAATGCTGGACTATCTTAACGAGTTAAATTGAGTGTATCGTCGATAAATTTGTTCCCTTGAAAAAAACAAGGGAAACGTTCCAAAAAGAAATACTTATCGAAAGAAGCCATTAGAAAAAAATAAGTACAAACAAATGATCACCAGTAGATATCGTCTACTTAGCTTTTCAAAAGGCTCTCGACAAAGTGCCACATCAAAGATTACTGCTTAAACTAAAGTCCCATGGCATAGGAAATGTCTTAATTAACTGGATTGAAAAATGGCTGATTGACAGAAAAAACCGGGTAGTAGTTGATGGGTAGGCTTCAAATTGGAAATCTGTTTTGAGAGGGGTACCGCAGGAATCAGTACTGGGACCCATGATATTCTTAATATATACCACCGATTTGGACGACGATATAATAAGCAAGGTGTTGAAATTTGCGGATGATACAAAAGTGTTTAGAAGGATTAAACGTGATGGAGATAGACAGCATTTACAAGATGTACAATATACAATTTTGGAATTGTAAATGCCTTCACACAGGACATGGGAACGAATATGTAGAATATACAATGGGGGGAACTGTACTAAGTACTACTGTAAAAGAAAAGGACTTAGGGTTAACCATTAGCGCTGACATGAAGGTTTCAGAGCAGTGCGGAATTGCAGCTTCAAAGGGAAATAAAATCTTTGGATTTATTAGGCGAAATATAGCGTATAAGGAAAAAGAACTAATAATACCACTGTACAAAACAATAGCGAGGCCTCATTTAGAATATTGTATACAAACGTGGAGGCCATATCGCAGTAAGGACATAGATATGCTAGAAAGAGTACAGAGGAGAGCGACTAAAATTATAAAAAAATTGAGGGATCTTAGTTATGAAATACGCCTAAAAGTATGTGGTTTAACAATACTAAACATTGAGAGGAGATCAGATAGAAGTGTTTAAAATATTGAATGGTTATGAAAATATTGATAGACATTTTTTTCTCAGTTAAGAAAGATAGAAGGACTAGACGACATGAAGTTACATTAGTAATGGATCAATGTAGATTAGATATAAGAAAGTTCTCATTTTCACAAAGGACTGTCAATGAATGGAACATATTATCTGCTTATTGTCTAGGTGCTTGTAGTGTGAATATGTTTAAAAATAAAATCGACGAAATACGCCTAAAAGAACAAAGAAACTAAAGAGTAGAGACCAGGAAATTGAGGGAAGATCAGATAGAAATGTTTAAAATGTTAAATGTTTATTAAAATATTGACAGAAATATTTTTGCTTTAGTTAAGAAAGATAGAAAGACTAGGGTACACGAAGTTACATTAGAAAAGGAACAGTGTAGATTATATATAAGAAAGTTATGATTTTCATAAAGGACTGTGATTGAATGAACATATCATCTGCTGATTGTGTGGGTGCTAGTAATGTGAATATGTTTTAACATAAAATCGACACCTTCCTCAGAAGGGCGTGATACACATAGATAAATGTGTTGGACTCTCGATAAGCTAAAGGGCTTCCTTGTCCACCTGCCATCTAGAGTTAATTCTCTGGGTGGCAATATTGTTAAATCTTGTTAAATTACGTGGACATAAAAAATGGCAAACTACTGTGTATAATATAATTATTCAACATCAACATAATATATATATATATGTATATATATATATATAGTTATATATATATATGTATAGATATTTATATATATATATATATATATATATATATATATTACATCAAATGTTAACTTTATTTGTTGTAATTTATTAAGTCATGTGAAATAGAATATTTCCGGGCAATTTCGACGATAATAAAAATCTGACCAACAAAGAGTAATGTAATTTCAATAATGGTTTGCCAAAGTGGTCATATATTAATGTGTCTACGTGCAACACAACATCTCTTCAAATCCCGGGCAAAAGGTTAGGTTTTGCTACATAGAAATAACCCCTCTTTCTAACGTTTCTTGTTATTTGCTTCGCATTTGTGGCATTGGTATTAATCCATATTTGACCCACAAGGAGTAATATAATTTCAGTTGGCCAAAGTGTTCACGTGTTATTTATTTTAAAAAACCATCAAGTCCCACGCAAACATTGAGGCTTTACTACCCTGAAAACTCACCACGCACTATATTTTCTATTAAATGCCGTAGCATGGTAACATTCCTGAGTCAAGGAATAACAGGCATTGTCCAGCGCCGCAGCAGAGATGTAGTTCTAGTACATATGAAAGCTACAAAGGTGAGAGGGATAGGCTATGTGATAGCACAATTCAGTTTTAGTTGCCCTTCTTGTCGCCTGTTGATTTGATCAGCTAATTTCAGGTGTTTCCAAATTTCAACACTGCACTAGACTAGTGCACAGTTATTCGCCAGCTGGCGAACACGTCGAACATGATGTGGTAGTAGTCTAAGGTATAGGTCGGACTTAACATGCACATACTAGTTGACATGCAATTAATCTGCTGTTTATTCAACATAGTATATTATGAGCAATGTTTGTTAATATTAACAAAAGTAACGACGAAATAACGAGGCCATCAAAGAAATCGTTTATTCCTGTTTACAATTCATATCTGTTAAACTCTGGATTTGAGGATGCACGTTCTATTAATCAAAAGGAGTGAAAGCTGCTAATGTGTTTCCGCAAAGCGCCCCACCTCTGCCTTGGTAGGTCACAGGGACACCACGTAAGAGTTGTTTTTCATTCCTTAGGTGTCACTATATAAAGCACATGCTAAAATATTAGTCTTCATAAATAAGCACATCACCAGAAGCAGACATTCTAGCACGTTAGTGGCACAGTTTTGTGTCGCGTCAATGTCACGTCTTCGTGGAATGAGGCAACATGTCGAGTCTAACATTAATTTCACTAAGCGATGCAGTCTCCGCGATTTTCGTAAAGCGCCATTACGTCACTCCCGCTAAGATAAGCCCTCGCGAAGCTGAACTGAAAATAGGATTACAAACTTTTAGATAAACCGGCAGTGAAATTATGTTTTGAGGGTGGTGGTTACAACTGGATCCGGATACATGTGTTGCAGTCATTATATCTTTGACGTGTACTATTGAAGAGCCCGCTTGACACCACGTTGGAATATTTGGCGTAAAATCACATTAAGCTATCGTCCGTCATTACCGAGTTAGAGAATGCCCTTTAAATTAGCGTTTTGGCGTGATGTTTGAACTTTGTTCGAGCACTTTTACATGAGACACGGTGGTGCAGTGAATACTGAATGTACGTTCACGGGGCAACAATAAATATACGCTAGTTGTTCGCTTATTATCATGGTGGCTATTTTGCAGAACGCACAAATATTTCAAAATCCGTCACCAGATTGGGGAAAACATTGAGGGGTATCAGGTTTGGGTAGATATTTTGTTGTTGGAAAAAACTAGATATGAAAATTTCACGAATTTTCCACAGCATTTGTGTCAATGGAGATTAAATATGTTGTTAAATTTTCAAGAAGATTGTTAAAGGAGAGGCAATGTAAACTCGGATGTGGTATTATGCCCATTTGAGCATTTGTAAAAAAAATGCAATTTAGTGTCGCCATTAACAAACAATATAGTTTCGTCAATATCCTATAAGTAACAACAAGTGTGAACCATGTGTCTGGACACAGGTTTTGGGGATTTACGGTACTACACAGAATAATAGCTACCGACCTGATCCATCAAGCCTTCGAACAGTCACGTGAGTCCAACAACACACGGCCTGGCCAGATGACAACGGGATGCGGCATTCTCTTCAGCTTTGCTCCAAACAATCAAGCAAAAACGTAAGTAAGAAATATTAACGGAAAGATGACGCAAAACGAAAACAAACAGGCACAAAATAAGCAACAGATATAGAGTCAGGATCGCTACTTGTGATCACCCAAGACGTGATTGGTGTATGTCATTATAAACGATTTGCATAAGTCACAAAAGTACAGACACGCACACTCTCTCCCACTCTCCTCCCTCTCTCTCTCACACACACATACGCGCGCGCGCGCGCACACACACACACAGACACACATTTATGGCACAGGTTTTACGTTTGTGAATTAAGGGATGTTAATAAAAAAACACCAATTTGCCTAGTCCCAGCGTACGACCGATGCACGACTAACCGTGGAGTGACCTATCCGATAGATACGTTGACCGTTGAGGTAGATATCCAGGCGTGCAAACGGACAAGTGTGTCCATCCATCATCTCGAGGCTGACGGATAGAGAGATGCATACTTACACTTTAGTATCTTACACACGTCCATGGAGCAACACATCAGTAGCAATTATCAGAACTACAGTAGCGTCATGTGAAGAGCACGTATTCAGTTATTTGTAAAGGTAAACATATCAAAGCACGAATGTAGGTAACGAAATATTCTATTGTTGTATTTTCTTAAATGCATCGCTAATTGTTAGTTCAGAGGTCATCGAAGCGGGTGGGCGTGAAGAGAGAGGGAGAGAGAGAGAGAGAAAGAGAGAGAGAGAGAGAGAGAGAGAGAGAGAGAGAGAGAGAGAGAGAGAGAGAGAGAGAGAGAGAGAGAGAGAGAGAGGAGAGAGAGAGAGAGAGAGAGAGAGAGAGAGAGAGAGAGAGAGAGAGAGAGAGAGAGAGCGAGAGAGAGAGAGAGAGAGCGAGAGAGAGAGAGAGAGAGAGAGAGAGAGAGAGAGAGAGACAGAGAGAGAGAGAGAGAGAGAGAGAGAGAGAGAGAGAGAGAGAGAGAGAGAGAGAGAGAGAGAGAGAGAGAGAGAGAGAGAGAGAGAGAGAGAGAGAGAGAGAGAGAGAGAGAGAGAGAGAGAGCGAGAGAGAGAGAGCGAGAGAGCGAGAGAGAGAGAGACGACACCGTCAAAATGGTCGATAACGAGGATGTCGACAGACGTAGGCCCAATTTAATTGATCGTACAGATACATCGTCACAGTTTCCGCTGCTAACAAAGACCATGGGATCACTGCCGAAGTTGTCTGGCTTGTACCAAAGACTCACAATAAAAGGCCGGATTCGTTGCTGTCGAATATAATAACGCAGCGAGGACCGGAAGCGTCCGCAGTTTCCTGGATCATCAGCATAATACAAAGTAAAGGTAAGTTGTCGTTGGACCTGTAGCGCAGCATCTGGTCTTTAGGACTGCTCAAAACGCTTTTCACTTGACTCCCTGGCAAATCTGTTCAAGCGAACGACACTTCGACTTCTCTGGGAATTATATATCCACGCTGCAAATATCAATCAATCAGTTCATACAGCAGAGGGAACAGGAACAATGTAGAGTGAACGAACGTGCCCAAAGTTCGAAAGGGAAGCACGGGTTTCAAACTCGGGTTTTCCCAATAGAAAGCCCGACGCTCTACGCACTGCACTCCACTGCAATAACTGTGCAGGTGTCATCGTTATTATAACCCATAACCAAGTTGTTACTCATAATGAAAATTGTAGTATTATTTGCTTAGTGCACCAAAAATTGAACGATAATACTGCGCAGTGTACTGACGGCAATGACAATAAACATATAAACAATCTTCCACCGACATGAGATTAGTTGTAATATAGCGATGGTGAGAACTGTAGTAATGCCACCGCTTGTTTTCCGGGTGTATTTATATAATATTGAAACGCTGACTTTGCATCAACGTAAGAACATCTCCTCCGAGGCACTGAGGTCCACTCGCCTCTGCTTAGCTTCCCTGGACAAATGGCCACTGATCTACCATATTGGGTGTGTTGTTCAGAAAACACAACAATATTATGTAGAGTTATTTGTTTACATGTTTTGATATGCTTTTCTGATTAGCATTTCTCCTATCTCAGAGAATTGAGTAGTGATCTAGTCACAAGATGGCGCCAATGTAAACGAGCAGTGTGATGCTACGTGGGTAGATTGAAGCAAATCATATAGATCAAGACGCAGAACCTCTCGGCTACATTATATTCTGAACTAGAACGAGTTGCATCATATATTGCTCTGGGTTTGCATTGTTACGCTGTATGATAATTCCCGTTTTGTAGGCAACAACCATCGCTCAAAACCACACAGAAGCATATTTTATTATTCGAATGAATCGGCGAGGTGAAACGATGTGACACTTTTTGGTTAGCAACAATAGTCAATTAAATTATTTAAAAAAACATAGCGTAATAATGTTGTATTAGTACAACAGATGGCGCTACCCGAGTGAGTATCCTTCTCGTTAAATACTCGTCAGCACGACTCCGCAATGTCCTTCGTATCCTATCTATGATTTCACGGTTGGGAACGATGTTCACCCCTTGATGTTTGAACCACACGCCGTGAGTTACGACCCAGTTGTCTTTGCCGTGGTCAAAAGTCACCCACGTCATCGCGTCGCAGTGTCCGATAGTCACGAGACCCTGGCAAATGACAACGCGTAGACATGTGTCTTTTTTAACGATTTTCGAAACGAACATTTGGAACTATTGTAATTTAACGAATTTGGTTGTGAATGATGGATCCTTTATTACTGTACAGCTAAGAAAGATGGCGTCCAAACCAAAATGTATTTAGAAATAGGTGTTGAACGTAACTTTACAAAACTGTGAACTTTTATGTATGTAGTATGTATTATTAGTAAGAGAACTAAAGACCAAAGAGTTTAATATTAGTTGTTTGCAAATAATTAGAAATACTAATTAAAGATCTCATGATGGATTTTCTTGTTAAACATAACTTGATAAACCTATCTCAACATGGGTTTCTAAAAGCGAGGTCATGCATAAGAAATATGTTATATTTTTTGGAAGATATCATTAAGTGGGTAGACGAGGGATCACCAGTAGATACCATCTACTTAGATTTTCAGAAAGCTTTCGACAAAGTGCCACGTCAAAGATTACTGTTTAAACTATAGGTCCATGGCATAGGAAATGGTACAATTATCTGGATAGAAAAATGGCTGATTGACAGAAGACAATGGGTAGTAGTTGATTGGGAGGCTTCAAACTGGAAATCAGTTTTGAGTGGGGTACCACAGGGATCAATACTGGGACCTATATTATTCGTACTATATATCAACGATTTGAACAATTATACAGAAAGCAAGATGTTGAAATTTGGGGATAATACAACAGTATTTAGAAAGATTAAACGTGATGGAGATAGACAGCATTTACAAGATGATCTTGACGGGTTGATAAAATGGTCTGAAAAGTGGCAAATGTTCAGTTTTGGGAAATATAAATGCTTCCACACAGGACAAGGGAACGAAGATGTACAATATACATTGGGGGTATTGTACTAAGAACCACTATAAATGAAAAGGACTTAGGGTTAACCATTAGAGCTGATATGAAGGTTTCAGAGCAGTGCGGAATTGCAGCTTCAAAGGGAAATCAAATCCATGGATTAATCAGGCGAAGTATAGCGTATAAAAACAATAACTAATAATACCGATGTACAAAACAATAATTAGGCCTAATTTAGAATATTGTATACAGGCTTGGAGGCCATATCACAAGAAGGACATATGTATGCTAGAAATAGTACAGAGGATAGCAACTGAAATGATACCAAAACTGAGGGATCTTAGTTATGAAATACGCCTAAAAGTATGTGGCTTAACAATACTAAACATTGAGAGGAGATCAGATAGAAGTGTTTAAAATATTGAATGGTTATGAAAATATTGATAGAAATATTTTTTCTCAGTTAAGAAAGATAGAAGGACTAGAGGACATGAAGTTACATTAGTAATGGATCAATGTAGATTAGATATAAGAAAGTTCTCATTTTCACAAAGGACTGTCAATGAATGGAACAGATTATCTACTTACTGCTAGTAGTGTGAATATGTTTAAAAATAAAATCGACAAATACCTCAGAAGGGCGGGATACACGCAGATAAAATGGGTTGGATTCTCAATAAGCCAAAAGGCTTCCTTGTCCACCTGCCATCTAGAATTAAATCTCTGTGTGGCAATCTTGTTAAATCTTGTGAAAAGCATGTGTCAGCCTGTGTTGACGGCCGCCCCGTCGCGCTAGAGACAGACCTGCGAGGTATTGACAAGACCTTTAAGACGCGTTACGTCTAGCAGAGGCGTCAGACCGCGGACACAAGAACTGAATCGCGGACACTAGGCCTTCGTATCATAATCGTAGACAGTGTTAGCGGACTAAGAATTAGCTGCTCGTGTAAGTCAGCTGTACCGACGTCAGAATTATAATCACTCTGGTTATTTTGCCAACAATATCTTCTTCAGTGCCTATATATATATATATATATATATATATATATATATATATATATGTTACAAATCTCGCTGCATACATTTCCAATCTCCCTATTAAAGATATTTCTGGAATCGGTCACACAGTGTATATGTATTTGACCAGATGGCGGATATCATCCACTATGTATGTTTCTCATATGGGGTCCTAAAAAGAGGAACCATTTTGAAGAAGTATTACTTTTAATAAGCTTCATTGGTAGATACGGCTCTGTTTTCGAAAGGAAATTGTGCAACCAAATGTCGTGCATTGCTTAACCGGTGACTGCTGTCTCCCGTGTTGTGTCAACACTGTGAGGCGAAGCTGGAGTGTCCTCTCCAGGGCGCAAGCCTGGGCAAGATAATATGAAGAACGAGCTGTTGCCCGTGCAACGGGTTCCCTCTCTCCACGCAGCTGATGGATCCAATGACAAGAGCCAATACAGTTTGACAACAGCGGCGTCGCAGGAGTTGCCAGAAGAACGTTAAAGTCAACGTCGAACTGCATTTGGGACTCCGACTCCAGATTAGTCCTCAGGGTTTACTCCCGAAGCCTTTTCTATAGGTGGGTATAGCCGCAAGACAGCGGAGGTTTTAAATCAGAGTTTTCATCTCCTAGATGAGATGTCCTCCCGGACTGACAAGCGCCATCTATCAGGGTTTGAATTAGAGTTTTTCATTCTCCTATGGTACGTTGGCCCACAGCACGCTATTCTGTATTATTTACGTCAACCCCCCGAGGGTGGACTCCCCATCCGTCACCCAGGGGACGCGCCTCTACGCCATCTACCTTCAGCGCGAGTTATAGCTACGGTGCGAAATAATCATATATCGTGTAGACAAACAAATGCCACTACTATATTTGTAATGTTATTCTACAGAAACAGTAATAGATGACGTTGCTGCCGTAGGTCAGTCATCATCTTGTGACGAAATTATTACAACGTCGTCATCATCGTCGGTGTCAAGTCGTTCTCGGCTTGGCGAGGACTCGCTGTCAATGCTGTCATATGCTGGTCTGCAATTCCTGGAAAAATGGTTTGTAAGGCAAGACAATGATAGGTTGAGTATACCTACCTATATATCACGCCAAGTATTGCATGCAAACAGGTCCACCAAGATTTCAAAATCATACTGCAATATGTCAGACATTCCAATGTAAATATTGTTAAAATGTTGGCCGCAAAAGTTTTGTCTTTGCGACAAGTTAGGGTAAAAAGAAGTGCACAAAGGACGATTATACAGACATCTTGTCATAAGGCAAAGCTTGACCAAGGTCGCTGCGTATGATTTTGTTTGTGATGGCAGTGTGCGGAGCTATTATAACACATGAGTATGAAAACCACATGACCTGAGTGTGATTTTGACAATATATTCCTTGATATTTTCTCTTACCAACATAGTATTATATTTATGGTAACAATTAACTGGTGTTTCCTAATTATTAATCAATTAAAAAAGAAAACAAACAAGATAAGTAAAATGTTGTTTTATTATAAATACATTCATATTATGGTCTGGTCTACTAATTAATTAATTCACTGATGTGAAGATTAATAAAATTACACTTCATGTCATTAGATATTGATAAAAGATTGGGCATAGTCTAGCCTATGAATGTTGTTTTTCTAACTAAAAGTTAGTTAAAAAGTTAAACATTAATTAGTACTACACTGTATATATTAAAGGTACGAGTGTGACCTAGTGGTGTGTACGGGCGCGGGTTGAGCGTACCAAGACTCTATAACATAAAATACAGAGGTGTAATTCAGCATGTGAGTCCATATTCAATTCATATTATAAAAAGAGACTTGATTTTGGTAATAATAATAAATAATAACAAAGTGACTTATTTACCAATGTGTATGCAGTAATACAGTTATATGATGGGTTCACTGCGACAAAGTACACACTCTATGTAGTTCCAGATGTCGTGTTTTCATAAGTGCCTTAATGCTAGATAATTACACATAGGAAAATTAGTGAAATATGGTAATATCAATAAATACTTACCACCCGGGACGGTGGTTGCGTTGGCGCCGTTGCCGCTGACGCAGTTGATGCTGGCGTTGGGGTATTTGTAGGTTGAAGGCCACAAGTTAGGGGAGGACATAATGACAGCACACTCCATCCGACGACGACTGACGGTCCAGTAGGTAAATATAAAGACGACCGTCTTCGTCCATTATTCCGGTTGTTATTGTTCATGTTGATATAGCAAATTGTAACTTATAATGACCATAGAAGAAAACGTAGTCCTTTTACAAAATTTTGACAGAACATAAAGGTCACGTGGGCGTGCCGAATTAGGACTGCAGAATACAAAATAGACGCGCGGACTACAGAGAAATGTCATATTTCGACCTATTGACCTAAAATAAGTGAAGTAAAGTGACAATAATTTACGTTAGGTACACACTAAAATAGCAGGAAGGAGTTGAAGTATGCTATGAATAAGATATATATGTTGGCAGTAGCTATGATTTGATTTTGTTAGCAGTGACATGAAATATAGATATTGAAAGACGGGATTGTGTCACCCCATATTGCAGACATCATAAGAAGGAGGAAAGAGTGGAAAAGGAGGCGGCAGTGAGGGTCGTGGAGGAGACAGAGAATAGAGCTGTAGAAGTGACAGAGAATGGAATGGTAGAGGGGACAGAGGAGGTTGTAGTGGCGGTGGTAGAGGGGACAGAGGAGGTTGTAGTGGCGGTGGTAGAGGGGACAGAGGAGGTTGTAGTGGCGGTGGTAGAGGGGACAGAGGAGGTTGTAGTGACGGTGGTAGAGGAAGAAGTTGTTGAGGGGTCACATATTGTAGTGGTGGAGGGAGAGAATACCGTGACTGAGATAGATCAGCGAGAGACGGTGAATGTAGATATAGGAGAGATAGAAGCGGCAGTGGCAGCTGACGAGGGGAGTATTTCGGTGATAGGTGTTGACGACGCTGCCGACGATAAGTTATATAACGTTGCACTGGAAATAGACGAAAGACAAAAGAATGCAACAGACGGGGAAGTAGCGCCAGACGTAGACGCGGTGCTGAAGTTGGATAAGGGAGAGGAGGACACGACGGGGAGCCCTTCGGGTCCCGAGTCGGAAGACATGTCTTCGGACAGTGACACGGGAAATGTGCAGGCTGAGGGGGAGGAGCAACATTGGGTTGAAGTGAGACGAAAACGAAAGAGAGTAGATGAGAGAAGTGTTACTACTCCGTTGTCGGAGGCATCCCCTCCTTTGGGGAAGCTCATGATAGTGGAGGAAGAAGTGGGTTTGGAGACAGACGGATCCGACTCTGAAACGTGTGTTTTGTGCAAGAAAACATGTGCAGTATAATTAGAGAATTAAACAAAGAAATACATTTAAAGAGTAACAGAGGACTAAATGATTTTCGGAAGAGAGAAAATATTATCCATTATTTAAAGACTAACAAAGTAGACATTTGTTTATAACAAGAAACTCATTGTTGTAACACCTTCTTTGGTAACAATTGGGAACGACAACGGTGAGGGAAGATCTACTGGCCATTTGGACCATCAAATTCAAAAGGCTCAGAACGAGTTTAAAACGAAATTAAATAAATAGAAAGATACACAGGAGGAAGATTATTATGTTTGCTGGTAACAATTAACGACCAAAATGTACCATTGTTAAATATTTACGCTCCAACAAATCCCGTCAAAGGTAAAGAATTGTTTACATATTTCAAACAGTATTTAGATACGCAATTCCCCATAATATTAGAAGGAGATTTTAACTATGATTGAACTGAAATTGGACAAACGTGGAGAGAATGACATGAACGGAGCTCGGGGACGCAATGTTGTATTATCTATTTGTAATAAAAATTAATTACAAGATGCTTTTAGAAAATTGTACCCTCATAAAAAGGAATATACCTGGGAAAACTCAAATTCAATGCAGTGCAGACTAGACCGATTCTATATACCAGACTCTCTTGTCAACGGAGTAATTTCAGTACAACGTGAAAGGCAATCATATTTCAGATCACAAGATGGTGTCATTATATGTTCATTTGGGTGATATTTTACAAGAGACTGGTCCAGGGTATTGGACATGCAATACAAAAACTTTAGAAGATCCATACTTCCAAATTGATTTCCAATATTTATGTGAAACATTAGAATCAAGTATTGAACAAAATACTGAGTGGTGGGAAGAATGTAAAATACAACTACGGCGGTTAATAATGTTATCACAAGTTAAACATTTTGAATAACAAGAAGCAAAACTGAATTTAAAAAGACTAAACCGACTCGGAAATAAACACGAAATATCACAAGACAAAACCAAATTAAAGAAGCACACAAGAAAATGATGAAAAACCTACACGGCTCTTCTTATGTAAAGAAAAAAGGGCGGCCACAGAGAAATATGTTAAATTCTTTAAAATGATAAATACTTATTACAAATAATGAAATAAATGAAGAATGTAGACTGTATTATGAAAAACTGTACAGCCGAAAAGATACTGACGCTTCTCTAAATGACCATTTTTTTTAAGACATTCCAAAAGAGAGTGAAGAGAGTTCACTAAACTGTGAAGGACAAGTAACGCAATACAACTAATGGAGAATAATAAATCCCCGGATCGGATGGATTACCAAAACATGTTATACATTCGCCTTCCCTTACATTGGTAAATAGTTTGTAAATCTGATCAATCGTTGTTGGCTAGAGGCGAAACTTCCACCCTCCCAAAGTGTATATTAACATTAAAATGTAAAAACAAAGAAAACGCAGAACTATTGACAAATTGGCGTCCGATTTCCTTATTAAACTGTGATTACAAAATTGTGTATAAAGCTCTTACCGCAAGATTAAAGACAGTAATGGATGAAATAGTACATCCAGACCAAATGTGTTCAATTCCAGGGCGTACTATCCAAGATAACATACATCTGATTCGAAATCTAGTAGAATATATAAAAGGGAAAGTATGGCAGATGCCATTAGATCAATCGAACGCGTTTGATAGAGTATCACATATATATTTATTTACTGTACTAGAAGCTTTTGGGTTTGGACCTCAATTTATTTATTTGGTTAAGCTATTATATGCAGACGTGTCAAGTCAAATATTAGTAAACGGGTTCATTACAGAGTCGTTACCAGTTCAGTGTAGTGTCCGACAGGGATGCAGCCTGTCACGTTTGTTGTATGTACTATGTACAGAACCCTTTGCTCATCGCATGCGTAATGATCCCATGATCAAAGGATTCCCACTTCCTGGAACACAAGAGGAGGCAAGAATATCACTGTATGCCGATGATACAACTTTATTTGTAACGAACGACAGTTCTATCAGGAAAATACTAATGCTAATATAATTATATGAGTTGGTATCAGCAGCGAAGTTAAACAAACAAAAAACATTTGGAACATGGTTGGGTAAATGCAGAAATAGAAAAGCCCAGCCTTTTGGGTTAAAATGGTCGCGTGAACTTAATAAGTTATATGGGATTTACTTAGGGTCAGACCATGCTGAAAGTAACAACTGGGGTAAAATTGCTTCGAAAATGGAAAAAACTGTAAAGTTATTTAGTAACAGAGAGTTGACATTTAGAGGTATACGCGTTATCGTACATACGGCTATCTGTAATTCCATTTGGTATACAGGAAATGTATTACTTATGCCTGCATACGTCGAAACTCAGTTAAACAAATTAATGCTTTCATTCATATGGAAAAACAAAGTACAAATGGTTAATAGAAAGACAATGCATAACAGTTTCCTTGAAGGAGGGATGAATGTAGTAAACATACGTAATAAATTGAATGCATTATTGATTAAACACGTGCTGACATTAATAATAGGAAGTCATGCAAAATGGATTTTTCTTGCACGGTATTGGATATGGTTACAACTACGAAAATATAATTCCTCTCTAGCAGTTATGACTAAACAACATTCAGAGTAAGCCCCCCCCCTCGTTTTACAGAGATGCCTTAAAGTGTTTCCACAGGTTCGTTGAAGAATTTCCCAATTACAGTGGATAGCAACTACAAATATTACATATAATAAACTAATGAAAGTGCACCCACCATATGTCGGATTAATTTTCCCATCAATTGAATTTGAACTGGTCTGGAGGAATGTCCATTGTAAACTCGTAAATTCAAAATATAGATATTTACAAACTTAGTAAAACACCCAAGTGTAATATATGTATGCGAAGAGATGAGTCATTCACTTTTTTTTATAGATGTACGTTAGTGCAAGAAAATTGGACTTTCGTTGAAATTGTTTTTGAAAGTTTGACAGGTATTACTTTTCACATAGACGAAAACCTTGTAGTTTTCAATCTTTTCTAAAAAACGAACGTCCCACAATTTAACGAAATGCTGCTGTTCTTGGTGAACTTGCTTAAGTATTCCATACAAAAGTATTGCAGGACAAAGAGGAATGAAGTAAAGTATGACAAAAAAAAGGTGACAACCTTGTGTATAAGACGTCTCTTTATTAGATGTTTAGAATACAATACAATACAATAACTTTATTGTCTGTTGGGTTACAGAAAATTTCCTTTAGGCTTGTTCATGTAAAATTTTACATATATATGTGTACAATGTTAAGATAAGTACTAAGAGCGAAGTCATCACATAATATTCATATCACAATAGGATATAGTGATAGATCATATACACGTAGATAAGTAAACCACAATAGATAAGTAAATAAATAAACAGGTAAACACCAGGAGGAGAATGTCTATCTTACAAGTAGAACTGTAAACAATCAGGCTAATACATGGGGTCAGATTAAATACATTATAAAATGGTAAACATTATAAAATGGTAAGCATACTATCACAGATTATAATTATTCAATTAAACACATATATATTGCAAGAGATTATTATGAGGTCATAGTCATGTCAAAAATTGCTAAGATTCATTTACACATGCACTCTTTTATCATGAGCATTCAGTCCTTTAGTTAAATAATAATCCAAATAAAAGAAGAATGGCGTTACCATGACTAGATGTCTGGCGCCGGCATTATAAGTTAAAAAAATCTGTGGAACCACGACATATACACTGCAGGACACTAAGGCACAAACACCACAGTATAATGACATAACAAAAAACTAAATGCAATCAAAATACTGCTTCAGCATACATTCGCTTACAGTTGAAAATGGACACTGCAGTTGGTATAACAGTTTTTTTTAAGAGATTCTTCCGAGCGAGGGGCATCTTATATCGTCGGCCTGACGGAAGCTGTTGAAACTGGCCAAAAAGAGGATGGGTGGGGTCGCAAACAATAGTAGTAGCTTTCCTTCTGACAGCGCCATTGTACAAGTCTTCCAGCGAGTACTGCTCTGACCCAATAATTTTTCCTGCAACTTTGACAATGCGTGACAGCCTACCTTTGTCTTTCATGTTCAGATTACCAAACCATACAACACCATTGAAGGTCAAAACACTCTCTATTAAATTCCTATACACCATTTCCAAGATTTCTTGGCTCACATCAAAATATCTAAATTTCCTTAGAAGGTAGAGGCGCTGGTTTGCTTTTTTACAATGTGATCAGTGTTGTCAGTGAAAGACAGCTTGTTGTCATAAAAAGTGCCAAGATATTTAAAACTGGACAAAATTTCCACAGATTCATTACTAATCTTGGCAGGAGCAAAAACATCAGAGACTTTCCTGGTGTCGATCACAAGTTCTTTCGTTTTGACAACGTTAAGGTGAAAAAAGCTGTCAGCGCACCATTTCTCCAAAACAGAGATTTGCGAAATATATTCTGCCCGAGAATCATCTTTTTTCAGGAGGCCAACTAAGGCCATGTCATCTGCAAATTTCAGTAGCCAGCTAGAGGAGGTCTGATACCTCATGTGATCTGTGCATATTGAAAAAAGTGTCGGCGAGAGGACACAACCCTGGGGTGCGCCGGAATTTACAATAATCTCATCCGACATACAACCCTGAATACTAACACGCTGTAGACGGTCTTTCAAAAAATCATTCAACCAACATAACGTTCGATGGTGTTAAGCGCACTCGAAAAATCTATGAACAACACATCTAGTGTAGGCTTTGGAGTCTTCAAGATGCTGTGAAATCAGATTAAACAACAAGAGAAACACATCAGAGAATAAACGACTGAGTACAATCTTCTCCATTCATTTAGCTAAGGTGGAGGTAAGTGCTACTGGACGAAAGTCATTTAATTGGCTGGCGCTAGGTTTCTTGGGTACAGGGATAATCTTAGAGGTTTTCCATGCCAGGGGTACTGTGTAAGAGTCTAGCAGAGCCTGGTATATGGTAGTGAAAATCCTCCCCAGCTGAGCCGCTCACGTCTTTAAGACTTTGTTTTTCACTCCATCAGGGCCTGAAGCTTTGTGTGCGTTCAATCTGGAGAAAGTTTTCACTACCTCATCCTCAGAGAGTTCAATGTGTTCTGGTACAACAGTCTGGCACAGAGATGTACATTGGCCACGAAAATCATTAACATCAAACCGAGCATATAAACGGTTAAGTTCATTTGCTGCAGTAACAGGATCACCAGTATGGTTCACACGCTGCTTGATTTGTTGCTTACCCATCATAGTTTTGAGTCCATTCCATGCCTCCCTACCATTACCAGTCCGAAATGTTCCATCAACTTTGTTGTTGAATTCAAGTTTGGCAATCTTAGCAAGCCTTCTAAATTCCTTTTCTTTCTCACGATATTCATCCTTCTTTCCCTGCAGAAAGGCAAGTTTCTTTTGATTCAGGTGCACTTTAAGGTCCTTCGTTATCCAGGGCTTGTTGTTCGGGTACACGCGCACTGTTCTGGTTTTGATGACTGACTCTTCACAGAATTTGACATAAGGCGACACAGTGTCCACAAGTTCAGAGGGGTCAGAGCAACTGTCCGTAAAACATCCCACTCTGTTGCTTCAAAACAACCACGTAATTCCTGCATGCTTTCAGGTGTCCAGAGTTGAGAAACACGAGTTCTACGTTTTTTGTCTTCAACTTTTGTCTGTATTTCGGCAGCAAATGCACAACGTTATGATCAGAGCGGCCAAGTGGTGGCTACACACAGACTTGTAAGCGTTCTCTATATTTCCAAAGCACAAGTCAATAGTCCGATTGAGACGGGTGGGGCACAACACATACTGCTGGAGGGTTGGAAGATGAGAAGCAAAATCACACTGGTTAAAATCTTCTGCGATAAAAACTGGTTGATCTGCACACCGGGTTGCAGCGGCGTTGTAGCTATATGCAATTCTCTCGGCGGCTGCTTTGAAGTCAGGGCCTGGTACGTAGACGAGAATGACAGTCAGCTGGCCGAATTCACGAGGTGAGTAATGATGACGGAATGACACGTGCAGCAGTTCGTAATCTCGGGTACACACTCGCTCCCGCACCTGGTACTGTTTAGCCCACTTGTCGCTGACATACATGCAGACACCCTCACCCACCCTCTTCTGCGCTTTGTTGCTGTCTCTGTCCGCTCGAATCATAGTGTAGCCAGGAAGTAAACACAATTTTCATCAACTTTCTCACTTAGCCAGGTTTCCGAAAAACACATCAGGTTACAGCGACGAAAGTCACCATCAAACTGGGTCAAGGCCAAAAGTTCGTCCATCTTGTTCTGTAGCGACCTTATATTCGAGAGAGAGTGGTGGTGGGGAGGGGGTGTCTACTACCACGCCTTTTCAGTCTTTCTCTCACAACTCCTCTAGAACCTCCCTTCTTCTTCTTCTTCTTCTTCTTCCTGTCGTTCCTAACGGTCTCAGTAAAATAAATAAGAGGCAGTTTCAGGTCGAGTGTAGTGATGTGCCGAAGTGTAAACAAAAACTCGCGAGCGTACCTGATCAAAATGGCGGAAGATCCCGGCCCGTGGTCACCAGCGACGAAAATCGCTGGCACAAAGTCAGAAATGAAGTACCACAGGATGATTAACAGCAGACACTTTCCTCCCTTGGTTACACACGCGCATGCACAGTTCTTCGACGAAAAAACACCCACAACCACCACAACAGTACAAAAACGACGACACACGTGAACAAGCCTAGGGTCGCTACAGAGTGGCGCCCCCTATCACGAATTAAAACAGATTGCCTCCGATTTGACAGAGAAAACTTAGAAAAATACTGGTGTAGAAAAAGTAATATAGCTTACATGGATAATGATAACATTAACATTATGTGGCGGCTACATCCACCGTAAATTACATTATCCAAAGATGACTTTTGACACTTTTTAGTTCATATGATATTGACAAAAATGTCATAAGAATTTGTACAAGTCTTAACGAAGTGTTTCAGTAAAACGAAAAACCAGCGGGACGCCCAGAGAAACTACCCCAACTGGAGAACAACCAACATCGTGGACATATCAGATTGATGTGGCGTACAAGCCGAACGACAATACAGTGAACAATGACAGAACGCGTCACGCGCCAGGTCGCTCGTTACGTAACACTGAACACAGAGTCGTCCGTACGGAACGGGCAGCACGACGCACAGTGACACCCAAGTACGTTATACACAAAGACTGTCTTAATTACACACAGCTTTTCAAGTCGTCTGGACTTGCAGGAACTGGAAACAAACAAACATTTATTTAAAATGCCTGCCATCCTTTATTGCTATTGTTGGGACTAATGGAGGGAGATACGATCCCGTACGTCCACAATCATTACGGGAAAGGATAAATATATATCGCGTCATTTTTCAACAAAAATAATTACCCTTACCCATGCAGCAATCTATAGCTTCGGTTTAAACACAAACGGTTAGAGCAGGCGATTGCAGATACCAATTATGCTTCAGTGTTTAAAAACAATTCTCATTCAAACTGGTTAAATATTCTTATATCATGAGAATGTATATACAAGCTTTTAATACGAGTTTGATAATGTTTTATCCGTATAATATGTACAACCTTTATTTGTAAATATACTATGTACTATATACGAACAGTCTTCTTCTTCCCCTTGCTCCCTTGCGGGGGGTCCACGTCACTTGGTAGCTTCTTCTTCTTCCCCTTGCTCCCTTGCGGGGGTCCACGTCATTTGGTAGCTTCTACTTTTCTTGTCAGTTCTTTCCACCTCTCTCTCTCTCGTCCGCAATTGCCATCCATTCATGGCTATTCACGCCAGCCCTCCCCAGGTCTCGTTTTATGCTGTCGTTCCATCTCAGCCTTGGTCTTCCTCTCCTACGACTGCCACGCTCTTCTATTTTCCACGCTCTTTTGGCCAGTCTGTCTTCACCCATTCTATGTACATGTCCCGCCCATCTCATTCTGTTACCGGCTACGTTCCTCTTTAGGTGTTTTTTCATTCCAATCTCCTCTCTCAATTCCTTCATCTTCCTTCTATCCTCTCGTGTTACTCTACATATTCTTCTGACCCAGTTGTTTTTTGCTACCTGTAGTTTCTCCTCCTGTCTCTCTGTCAGTGGCAGTGTTCCCAACCCATATATACAGGCTGGTACAACGCAGGCTTCTAACACTTTTCTTTCAGTTGTTTCTTCACTTTTCTGTCCCACATAATGCCTTCTACCCTCTTCCATGTTGCTGCTCCTGCTTGCACCCTCCTCTGTATTTCTTTACTACTCCTTCCATCCTCACACACTGTACCGCCCAGGTATACAAAGCTGTTCACTTGTTTAATGGTCTTTCTGTCAACAATTACATGCAGATCTACCTCCTGTTCACCTATCCACATTACTTCAGTCTTCCCCAGATTCAATCGGAGGCCGTGTTCTCTGAAGGTGTCACTCCATTCTTGTAAAGCTTTCTGTAGTTCCTTTTTGTCGTCTGCATACAGTATCTTCTTAAGTTCTTCCTGCTTCGATATCTTTCCACTGATCAGGTTCATCACCATAATGAAAAGCAGGTGACTCAAGGCACTTCCCTGTCTGAGTCCTACTTCCACTCCAAATTGTTCCGATTTTCTCCTTCGACTCTCACTACCGCTGTTGTCTCCTTGTACATTTCCTCCACCATTCTGGCTTCTGCTTCTCCAACCTCCATCCATCTCATGACTGCAAATGCGAGTTCTCTTGGCACGGTGTCAAATGCCTTTTCCAGATCTACAAAACCGAACGCTACATCCTTTTAAATTCTTTCTTCTTCTCAATAATTTGTCTGATGGCAAACAATCCATCGTCTGTTCCTCTCCCTTTTCTAAATCCCAGCTGATTCTCTCCGATTTTGCTCTGTAAGCCTCACCCTAGCATCCAGTATCCTTTCCAACAATGTCAGGGCTTGGCTCAGTAATGTGATGCCTCTGTATCTCCCTGGGTCATGGATGTCCCCTTTCCCCTTCCATATCGGCACAATCACTCCTCTTCGCCACTCTGCTGGTATCTCTCCTGCTGTGAAGCACACATTAAACAGCCTCATCAGCCACTTCATTCCAACTAGACTGTTTGCTTTCACCATTTCCACTGAGAGTTCATCCACTCCTACAGCCTTTCCAGTTTTCATCTTCTTTACTGCTTTCACCTCTTCTTTGTGTCGGCTTTCCTGATGTTCGGCCATATATCTCCTCAGCTGTTCTAACAAAGCCTTCCTTAAGTGCTTGCCACTCTGATTCCACATCCTCCCTTTGTTCTTGGAGCAATCTGAACTTCCTCTCTACTTCGGTTTTCTATTGGTCCTTCACCTCTCCTTCACATTTCCACCATCTGATTACCTGTCTTTGTTTACCCCTTCTCTGTTTGCCTCTTCCTATCCACATTTCATAAACCAGTGGTTTATGTTGGCTCGTTATGTGCTCTCCTGCCAGAACTTTGCAGTCCTAAACCTTGTTCAATTGGCTGCTTCTAACAATCAGCAGATCCATCTCTGTTCCGTTGTTTCCACTTCTGTATGTGATCTTGTGTGATTCCTTCTTCTGAAAGAATGAGTTTACCACCACTAGCTGATTTCTGCCTAGCATCTCGACCAGATCTTGTCCCTCTCTGTTTCTCGTTCCATATCCGCACTTTCCTAAGGTCTCCTCACTTTTCTGTCTCTTTCCTACATGTGCATTTAGATCACCTGCCACAACCAGCATTGTCTCCGGCTCCACATGCCAAATAATTTCTTCCAGGTTGTTACGGAATGCATCCTTGTCTTCTTGATTTTTCCCTGTCTGCGGTGCATAGACCGATAGTATGCACATCATCTCTCCACCAACGAACATCCACACTGCAATTATCCTGCCTTCCCATCGTTCCACCCTGATGACTTCCTTGCTGTATTCCTCCTTCATAATCACTCCCACTCTATTCGTCCTTCCATCTCCCCCTGCATGCAGCATCTTAAACCCATCTCCCAGATCCACTGCCCGGTCCCCTTTCCACTTGGTTTCTTGTACCCCCATCACTGACAGTTGCCGCCTCTTCATTAGCTCCACCACCTCCACTCGTTTCCCCGTCATTGTTCCCACATTGAGAGTGGCAAACCGGACTTCGCATGAGAGTCGATGCCGGCTGTTCGACCCTCAGATCTTCGCTGATTTCTCGCCGGTGCCTGAGTCCCAGCGCGTCGGTTCTCCCGCACGCGGTAGCCAATCTAGTAATTACTAAGTGACGTAGCATATAATTGAGGTCATTTATTCGAACTACGTGGCGCTACCCATGCTGACCCATGTGGTGGGTTTGTCTTCCAGGTTTTCCTTCCCGTAGGTCAATGTCTTCCATGACTAGTGGACTTGATCTGCCCATGGTTTGAAGTCAGAGTTTTCCTTCTCCTAGACCCACCGCCTGTCAAGGCTAATGAGTTGGGTCTACCCAGGTTTTTAAATCAGAGTTGTCCTTCTCCTAGATCCCTAGAATGTTAGTATAGGGCCGTAAGGTGCCCAGTTACCGCAGTGTACCACAAGGAGATCATGCTAGAGTCTTGTCTATGGAGAGGCTATGTACCAGCAGGGGAGGCTTGTGCACTCGTGTCCCTTTTGGCCCCTGAGAAGGGCTAGCTGGCGTTAAAATTACCTTGCCAACCCGACTTTTAGAATATCATGGGACACTCATTGATAAGTTTTTGTGCAATTTATTAAAAGGATTCTTCAAATCCTCCGCTGTTATTTTAGTGAGCAATATTTATGTTCACTTTCCGTATTTTCTATGTCGAAACCACTAATGCGATACTAAGATCTATACGAACAAAACAACAAAATCCTGATCACTCACTAAATTTAAAATCATTACTGCAGCTATGGATAAATTTGTACCTATTAAAGTAATTAAATTTACCAAATACCAACGCAAGAAAGCTGCTTAGATTACCAAGAGTATTATTATATCGATAACGTTTAGAAACAAATTGTATTCGAGAATAAGACAGACTCCCCTAAATACAGAGCAGTATCATAAACTTAAAACTAACTTGCATACTTACAATAAAATAATTAAACGTAATATTAGATTACCTAAGTAAGTGCATTATCATTGCAGATATAAAAAGCATAAACACTATGTTAAAAAGGCGTGGTTATTTATTTATAGAAATTACTCAGAAAAGTAAAAAGAAACAACAATTTCAGATTTCAAAGTGGATTATTGCATAGAGATTTAAAACGTTTTTTTACTAAAGCTAGTCCTACTCTAGCCTCTAAAACAACTACAACTGGATATATACAAAGATTACCTGAAAACCCCGATATTTCACACCTTCAGCTTTAACACAATTGACATGGAAACTACTGTTTATAGACCATGGACCAATATACAAAAATTCACATGCCGGTACCATTTTGAGGGACAAAGGCTCACTACATTTTTTTGAAAGATCATCACCTTGGGCACATTTTTCAGTATGATGGACATTCCCAAGTAGTAGCTTAATACCTTTTTTGTGGGAAAATATGCTTTTTGGGGGTAAAATCACGTTTTTGGAAATTGTCCTTTTAAAAAAGGTTATGCACAGCTAGAAAAAAATTCAAAAAGTGGAAGTTATGACCAGTATAAGTGTTGATTTTATTATTCCATTTATTCAACATTTTTCTCAACGACTGCCATGGAAACGGCCATTTTGGGGCAAAAAATCCTTTTTTTGGTGACAACACTTTAAAAATTCATATCTCAGGATTCATATGAAATATTTGGGTGCTTTCAATGGTAAACCCATTCTGAGATACCCAGACAGTTTTTTAGTTACTTTTATGTACAATATATTTAGGAAGAATGACCAGTTTTGGGGTAAAAACATCAGTTTCGAAATGCCGTTTTTAGGAAAATGGCAGAAAAGAGTGATTTTGATATTTCCTTGCAATAAGACACCAAAGCTGTCAAAGTTGAATATATCGGTAAAATCAAAAATATTAAGACAGCGGGGGGGGGTAGTTGAAAGTGCACAAAAGAAAAACCGTATTTGGGTGCTTTCTCGGCTGACAGACACAAGTGTCCCAAGTTGGACTGGCTTCAACGTTCTGACAAGAAATGAAGTAGTAGAAGTTCTCCGAAATAAGATATCTTATCTGCCTAGTATCAATGCACCGGCAACATAGATGGCAACAGTATTTGAGATACTGAATCAGTCCCAGAAGATCAGGCAGGAGCTTCAGTTACCCTGCATTATATGTGTCTTTGATCGGGCCTTGTACGCGAAGGCATCCGACATCGTCTGGAAGCATAATGAATACTTTGAAGGCATCATTTTGAGAATGGGTGACTTCCATGCAGTCCTCAACTTTCTATCAGTCATTGGGAAGCGATTCCAAGATGCTGGTCTAAGAGAATTGGCTGTCGAATCAGGAATCATTGCAGTGGGTTCTGTCCAGGCAGTGCTGGAAGGACGCCAGTACAATCGTGGAGTGAAGCTTCATAAATTAGTGTATGAAGCACTTCTCCGGTTAGCATGGAAGGAATTCGTACCATCGCTGAAAGTTCGCACCCGAATGATATACCAGAGCTTGAAGATGCAATTAGATGCATTGATGCAGCATGTGATGATTTATGTCAGACAGGTCTTAATGACGTCTTGACCAATTCAAGCATAGCCAAGATTCTTAGCTACTTTGAGACATTCCTTGACAGTATACAAGATGGAAGTGGAAGAGAGCTTGCAGCCTTCTGGATGTCCTACATCGATATGGTGGACATCATGCTGGGTCTGATACGTGCATTTAGAGAAGGTGACTCTGCTGTACTGGGCCTTCGCATACGACGGGATAAACTACTCACGTTATGGTTCAGTCTACTTGGCGCAAATGTCCCAACTAGCCAGTAGCCACCCAGATGCGCATGCTTACTTGTCAAACGGAGGCTTCTCCGTTCAACGTGGGTCAATAAATCCTTTTGGGAAAATCCCCGTTGACCAGACAATTGAGGAAACGGTCAACAGGGACACCAACACGCCAGGAGGTACAAAAGGATTCAGCTTTAAAGCCTCAGCTGTCAGCAGGTACTATTTGACCTCAGAGTATCGCAGCCTTTCTCTGAGACAAACAAGAGTGATGGTCACTCAGCCGAATCGAAATTTCACCCATGCTGATCTTCAGGCTAGCCGCATTCAGAGGGACCATTCGGACGTAAATTCTGCATGCAATTCATATTCTGGAAGAAGAATGGATTAATCCAATGAGTGGGAATCATCCCGAACTTGTCAGCATCTGAAGTGGGAGATTGGCACCAGTGGAGGTTGCCAAAGACATCAAGCAAGCGCACACAGTTAGAAAAGAGGCCTATGAGAAATTCAAGAAGGACCGTCTCGACACAGATCCAACGAAATAGCCGTTTCATCAGAAAATTAACAAGCTGAAGTTGAAAACATTTTCTGACTTGAAGAAGAAGATTAAACTGACACCTGAACAAGGTAAACTGATTGTGCTGGAAGCTGACCGGCGGTTATTTGTGAACATGATAGTCGCTGCGCAGGCTCGTGACCTTCATCTACAAGATGTATTGGCGTACCCATTGGGCCCAATACCATGGGTTTTGGCGACACCGGATGGTTCAATTCAAAAGACAACCAAGTCAACTCTACCTGAAGAAAACGTGGATCAGATGAAGGAGTCAGGTTCATGACATTTGCGCCTGGTCATGAAATCCGCCAATGGAGAAAACTACTGCAGGATCCATACAGCAAAACCAGTCTCATACGATTTCTGATTGAAGAATGGAAGGATGAGAAACATAGGGAGAGCATCGGCAACAAGACTATCTTCATGACCTGTGAAGAAAAATGCTTCAAAATAACCAGAGGCAGCTGCGTGGAGATTGATGAGCTCACATCAACACATGAGGAGGCCGACACCAGGGTCTTGCTCCATGCTGTAGATGCAGCAAAAGGTGGATACAACCATGTTGTTATCAATGCTCAAGACACTGACATAATGGTGCTTGCCTTAGCTGTCAAGTCCGATATCCCATGCCACCTCTACCAAAGGAGAGGAATCAAAACTCGGGAAAAGATTGTAGACATAGACAAGGTAGCTTCGACATTAGCAAAAAAGCTATGCACTGCATTCATAGGCTTCCATGCATTTACCGGATGCGACTCCATCAGCTCCTTCTCAGGAAAAGGAAAGGTTAGACCTCTGAAAATATTGAGAAAAGAGGAGGATTATCAACAATGTTTCACTGATCTTGGACAGTCGTGGGAAGTCTCGAATGAAGTCAACCAGAAGCTTGAGGCATTTTTGTGCAGTCTATATGCCTCAAAAGGAGCGACCGTCAGAGGCAACGAATGCCGGTACAAGCTTTTCTGTGCCAAGAGGGGAGATATTAGCTCATCATCTCTCCCACCCTGCAGAGACTGCCTCCAACAGCATACTGGACGGGCCAACTATCAGGCTGCAATATGGCACAGGTCACTTGAAGCAAAACCAGAAGTCCCGCAGCCGACAAGTCATGGATGGATCATCGATGAAGATGGTGACCTTGACGTGCAATGGATGACCGTTCTACCAGCACCATCAACTGTTCTTGAGCTGATGAAATGCAACTGTAGCCGGGCATGCGATAGCAACGACTGCCAATGCATCGCAAATGGTCTTAAATGTAGTCTGATGTGTCGCAAGCAAAACTGTGCCAACAAGATTGCGAATGAAGATGAATCCGAGGACCCGACACCTGTTGCTGGGGAAAATGGCGATGACGATGTTTGAATTGTTAAATGACTGTGTTGCAAAATGTCCATGGGCTGAATGTGTAATTCCTGTGACATAATAGCTTCAAAATATGCCACCTGGTAATTACCATCGCGGGGGAGTTCGTTTGTGGTCTTTTATTCCACCAAAATGATCCACATGTATCTATTTCCAGTCATATCTTGATATACAAATCAGGATGACTTTCAAATGGAGGTTTGACTTCAAAGGAAATAAATAGAGATTACCAGACTATTGTTTAAATGATATTTTACCTAAAGATCACCTTACTCATTATCCTCAAAGGATCCTGGATAATGGTGACATTCCTATTTGTCATGTTGAAAAGTTTGTAACTGAGGCATGAATTGAATATTTCACTGTAAAAGACTACAAGCTGTGCCCAAAAATATATGTAATCTCGGCAGCCATTATTCAAATCGACTACGATAACAAGTGAAAAAATAGAAATGTACGTGTTACCATGGTAACCACTCATCAATGGGACCTTAGGAATATCAATGAATGAAAATCATTTTGTATTGGGTTTTTACTCAACTTTGACAGCTTTGGGCATAGCCAGGTGTTTTATAGCAAGGAAATCTCAAAATCACTCTTTTCTGCCATTTTCCTAAAAACAGCATTTCGAAACTGATGTTTTTACCCCAAAACTGACCATTCTGCCTAAATATAATGTACACAAAGGTAACTGAAAAACTGCCTGGGTATCTCAGAATGGGTTTGCCATTGAAAGCACCCAAATATTTCATATGAATCCTGAGATATGAATTTTTAAAGTGTTGTCACCAAAAAACGTATTTTTTGCCTCAAAATTGCCGTTTCCATGGCAACCGTTGAGAAAAATTTTGAATAAATGGAATAAAAAATCAACACTTATACTGGTCATAATTTCTACTTTTGGATTTTTTCTAGCTGTGCATTCCCTTTTTTAAAAGGACAATTTCAAAAACGTGATTTCACACCAAAAAGCACATTTTCCCACAAAAAAGGTATAAAGCTACCACTTGGGAATGTCCATCATACTGAAAAATTTGCCCAAGGTAATGATCTTTCAAAAAAATATAGTGAGCCTTTGTCCCTCAAAATGGTACCGGCGTGTGTATTGGCCCATGGACTATTATACAATTGATCGTTTACTTCCAAAAGCATTTTGTGGAAAAGACGGTATATCAACACAATTACTAAAACTCTAAATATTAAGCAATCAATCATAAATGGCATATTTCCAAACATATACAAAATTGCAAAAGTCATACCTCTTTTGAAAAACATGTTGTTACTGACTTTGACAATTATCGTCCTATTTCTATCCTGCCAGTGATTTAAAAAAAAAACTGAAAGTGTTACGTTTGCTCAAATCCACGACTACTTCCATTCCAAAACGTTATATTACAATAGCTAACGTGGGTTTAGAAAAAACATTCTACTGATATTGCTACACTCGAAATCATAGACAGAATTATACAAGAACTTGATCACTCGGATACTCCAATAAAGATATACCTTGATTGGTCAAAAGCATTTGACAGAATTGATCACAATATATTGGTACATAAATTAACGTGTTTGTCGTTTAGGCACTGTTTTGTACTGTATCAAGTTGACAGGTGGTTGTCGGTTCTTAATTTTGCATATATAGCAATTTTGCCTTTTGCATGATAGTTTTATAAAAATAAAGTTTAGCATACTTAGCAAGTTCATGTGAACTATGTGTACTAAGCTGTTCTTTCACTGATCAGGAATGTTATTTAGTAAACGTGGAAAATTATGCCTAAGACATTTCTTAGCAAATTCACGTTTAATTTTATAAGTGTATATTTTATTCCTGATTCTTGTATCATGATAATGTACATCATAGTTAAACATTATCCTCCAGTTTTGTAAATAAACTGGTGTCATTGTGTAAATAGTTATAGTAAAATTGTAATTGTTGTAATTTAAGGATGTCATCTACTTTTAACAAGTTGATTTTTTGTGAAGTGGTTCTGTGTGGGAAATATAATTACTTAAGGTAATAATTCTAAGAGCTTTTATTAAATGTTATTATTCTATTTGATTGAAAGCCACATGCCATGATGCAATAATTAATGTGTAGCACTATTAAAGCATTATATAATATTATTTTAATATGAAGAGGTAACACATTTTTCAATTTATTTAAAATGCAATTTTTTTAGAACAAGCATTTGATATTTTTCAGTGTGCTTTTTCAAGTTTAGACTTGTATCTAAAATTAAACCCCAAAAAATAATTATTTTACTTGTTCAATATTTACATTGTATATCTTCAGCGTAAGTGTCTATATATTTTTCTTTGCATTTTAAATGTCATGTATTTAGATTTTGCTATGTTTAGTGATAATTGATTTATTTTGAACCATTCAGTAATTTTTAAAAAGTTTTTCATTTATTAAAGATTCTAAATTTTCGTCATGTATGTTATCGCTGAAAGTGTGCGTTTAGGGCACAAATGAAGGCTGGGCAACGCCGGAGAGGTGAACCAGTTGCCGAATTAGCGCAAGATATAAAGCGTTTGGTACGAAAGGCGTATCCTGACGCCAGCGCCGATGTGAAAGAAGCGTTGGCGAGTGACGCGTTCACAGATGGTGTAGGTGACGCAGACATGGAGTGGACGATTTTCCAGGGATAACCAAAGGGGGTTGACGACGCGTTAAGACTGACACTCGAATATGAAGCCTTCCAAACGGGTCGGTCTCGTAGAATGGGCCCAAAGTACGCGTTGCGTTCCACACGCCACAATAAAGTGGACGATTATGAAATAGTTAGGAATTAAAGCAATCATTCCGGCAGTCATGACGTTGCAACGATGTTACAAAATATGATTGAACGACTTTCTCTGGTAGAGACAAGGATAGATCGCCCGCATACGCAAGTGGAGCGTGGAACCCATGCTGCTCATCAGACTGAGTAGCATAAAGTGAGAAATCGTTACAGTTGCGGTGATTCTGGGCATTGGCAACACAGTCTAAACTGTCTCAGTACAAAGTGGGCCATGCCTGGGAGGCTTGAGAAAGGTTTCTTCAGCTGATAGCCTGATAGATGTTCCCGTGAGATATATTATATGACATATATATTTTTGATTACAATAAATGCTTCTGTAGTTGTTTCCTTTCATGGAATTATTGTAGAATGTTTGATAAATGTTGAATTCGCTATGACTGGTTTTACAGTAACAGTATTATGATTCGCTGTTCGAGGACAGCGCTAACCGTATGTGTGCGGACAAGTCACGACTGCAGAATTGCAGAACCGGGCAGAACAAGTGTAATCGTTCCTTAACATTCTGGTCCACAATGAACGAGGTCTGCATAATCGTAGAACCGGGCAGAACAAATGTCACGATGTAATCGTTCCATAACATTGTAAATAAACAAGATCTGCTGAATTGCAGAACCAAACATGGCAAATGTTTCGGTATAATCGTGTACGTACTATGTCGTTGTGACAATTTTCACAACACACAACAGTTTAGTTTCAAGAACTGACTGAAATAAAGTGATCATTCAAACACTTTCTGGCAGAAAGTTGCTGCATTTATTTGTCCAGTCAAAGTGGTCGTAACCACATGTTGGCTCTGATACTTTTATTAGGGTTGTAGGGAATAATCCAGTCTAACAACACAAGTTTGGCCAGCCGGTGAACAGGTCAGTGTGGCTGATTCTGGCAGACAAGCCATCTGGTTAACTTATGTCAGTTTGTGTTGACAAACATTGCAAGTGTAGCCATGGGATGTTGATTACTGACCCAAGGGTGTAATGAGAGGGGTTAATTAGTATCCAATGGTGTTGTCCACCCAGTTCTGTCCTGGGCAGCTTCTGGCTTAATAGATATTTAATTGCCACAGGGTATGATCTGTTAGAACAAAGGGCAAAGTTAAATAGAAGAGAAAGAGTCACAGTTACCATTTGATAGCCCTGATTGGTCTGTAGATTTCTTGGAAGATGATATCGTATTAGGTAAAGAGTAACACCTTGCTAAGAGCAGGTGGTTGTTTACACGAATGAGTAGCACTAAGAGCGGTATTTCATTTTGAGATCAGTGTAAATGTGACAGTGGTTGTCAGTATTTCGACATATGTCAGGCTAAGTGTCACCCTATGTAAACACCTCCAGCAGACATGGAAGTCTGGAGCTAGGCCATCATAAATATGGCATATACTGACCGAATGTCACATGTGATATCAATGGAGAGGTTGTCCTGTTGGTTGAAATGTCACACATGATATCAATGGAGAGGTTGTCCTGTTGGTTGAGATGTCACACATTATATCAATGGAGAGGTTGTCCTGTTGGTTGAGATGTCACATATGATATCAATGGAGAGGTTGTCCTGTTGGTTGAGATGTCACAAATGATATCAATGGAGAGGTTGTCCTGTTGGTTGAGATGTCACATATGATATCAATGGAGAGGTTGTCCTGTTGGTAGAGATGTCACATACGATATCAATGGAGAGGTTGTCCTGTTGGTAGAGATGTCACATACGATATCAATGGAGAGGTTGTCCTGTTGGTTGAGATGTCAGATATGATATCAATGGAGAGGTTGTCCTGTTGGTTGAGATGTCAGATATGATATCAATGGAGAGGTTGTCCCGTTGGTTGAGATGTCACATATGATATCAATGGAGAGGTTGTCCTGTTGGTTGAGATGTCACATATGATATCAATGGAGAAGTTGTCCTGTTGGTTGAGATGTCACATATGATATCAACGGAGAAATTGTCCTGTTGGTTGAGATGTCACATATGATATCAACGGAGAGGTTGTCCTGTTGGTTGAGATGTCACATATGATATCAATGGAGAGGTTGTCCTGTTGGTTGAGATGTCACATATGATATCAATGGAGAGGTTGTCCTGTTGGTTGATATGTCACATATGATATCAACGGAGAAGTTGTCCTGTTGGTTGAGATGTCACATATGATATCAACGGAGAGGTTGTCCTGTTGGTTGAGATGTCACATATGATATCAATGGAGAGGTTGTCCTGTTGGTTGATATGTCACATATGATATCAATGGAGAGGTTGTCCTGTTGGTTGAGATGACATATATTATATCAATGGAGAGGTTGTCCTGTTGGTTGAGATGTCACATATGATATCAATGGAGAGGTTGTCCTGTTGGTTGAGATGTCAGATATGATATCAATGGAGAGGTTGTCCTGTTGGTAGAGATGTCACATACGATATCAATGGAGAGGTTGTCCTGTTGGTAGAGATGTCACATACGATATCAATGGAGAGGTTGTCCTGTTGGTTGAGATGTCAGATATGATATCAATGGAGAGGTTGTCCTGTTGGTTGAGATGCCAGATATGATATCAATGGAGAGGTTGTCCTGTTGGTTGAGATGTCACATATGATATCAATGGAGAGGTTGTCCTGTTGGTTGAGATGTCACATATGATATCAATGGAGAAGTTGTCATGTTGGTTGAGATGTCACATATGATATCAACGGAGAAGTTGTCCTGTTGGTTGAGATGTCACATATGATATCAACGGAGAGGTTGTCCTGTTGGTTGAGATGTCACATATTATATCAATGGAGAGGTTGTCCTGTTGGTTGAGATGTCACATATGATATCAACGGAGAGGTTGTCCTGTTGGTTGAGATGTCACATATGATATCAATGGAGAGGTTGTCCTGTTGGTTGATATGTCACATATGATATCAACGGAGAAGTTGTCCTGTTGGTTGAGATGTCACATATGATATCAACGGAGAGGTTGTCCTGTTGGTTGATATGTCACATATGATATCAACGGAGAAGTTGTCCTGTTGGTTGAGATGTCACATATGATATCAACGGAGAGGTTGTCCTGTTGGTTGAGATGTCATATATTATATCAATGGAGAGGTTGTCCTGTTGGTTGATATGTCACATATGATATCAATGGAGAGGTTGTCCTGTTGGTTGAGATGTCACGTATGATATCAATGGAGAGGTTGTCCTGTTGGTTGAGATGTCACATATGATATCAATGGAGAGGTTTTCCTGTTGGTTGAGATATCACAAATGATATCAACGGAGAAGTTGTCCTGTTGATTGAGATGTCACATATGATATCAACGGAGAGGTTGTCCTGTTGGTTGAGATGTCACATATGATATCAATGGAGAGGTGTCCTGTTGGTTGATATGTCACATATGATATCAATGGAGAGGTTGTCCTGTTGGTTGAGATGTCACATATGATATCAATGGAGAGGTTGTCCTGTTAGTTGAGATATCACAAATGATATCAATGTAGAGGTTGTCCTGTTGGTTGAGATGTCACGTATGATATCAATGGAGAGTTTGTCCTGTTGGTAGAGATGTCACGTACGATATCAATGGAGAGGTTGTCCGGTTGGTTGAGATGTCACATATGATATCAATGGAGAGGTTGTCCTGTTGGTTGAAATGTCACACATGATATCAATGGAGAGGTTGTCCTGTTGGTTGAGATGTCACATATGATATCAATGGAGAGGTTGTCCTGTTGGTTGAGATGTCAGATATGATATCAATGGAGAGGTTGTCCTATTGGTTGAGATGTCACAAATGATATCAATGGAGAGGTTGTCCTGTTGGTTGAGATGTCACATATGATATCAATGGAGAGGTTGTCCTGTTGGTAGAGATGTCACATACGATATCAATGGAGAGGTTGTCCTGTTGGTAGAGATGTCACATACGATATCAATGGAGAGGTTGTCCTGTTGGTTGAGATGTCAGATATGATATCAATGGAGAGGTTGTCCTGTTGGTTGAGATGTCACATATGATATCAATGGAGAAGTTGTCCTGTTGGTTGAGATGTCACATATGATATCAACGGAGTTGTCCTGTTGGTTGAGATGTCACATATGATATCAACGGAGAGGTTGTCCTGTTGGTTGAGATGTCACATATGATATCAATGGAGAGGTTGTCCTGTTGGTTGAGATGTCACATATGATATCAATGGAGAGGTTGTCCTGTTGGTTGATATGTCACATATGATATCAACGGAGAAGTTGTCCTGTTGGTTGAGATGTCACATATGATATCAACGGAGAGGTTGTCCTGTTGGTTGAGATGTCACATATGATATCAATGGAGAGGTTGTCCTGTTGGTTGATATGTCACATATGATATCAATGGAGAGGTTGTCCTGTTGGTTGAGATGACAGATATTATATCAATGGAGAGGTTGTCCTGTTGGTTGAGATGTCACATATGATATCAATGGAGAGGTTGTCCTGTTGGTTGAGATGTCAGATATGATATCAATGGAGAGGTTGTCCTGTTGGTTGAGATGTCAGAAATGATATCAATGGAGAGGTTGTCCTGTTGGTTGAGATGTCACATATGATATCAATGGAGAGGTTGTCCTGTTGGTAGAGATGTCACATACGATATCAATGGAGAGGTTGTCCTGTTGGTAGAGATGTCACATACGATATCAATGGAGAGGTTGTCCTGTTGGTTGAGATGTCAGATATGATATCAATGGAGAGGTTGTCCTGTTTGTTGAGATGCCAGATATGATATCAATGGAGAGGTTGTCCCGTTGGTTGAGATGTCACATATGATATCAATGGAGAGGTTGTCCTGTTGGTTGAGATGTCACATATGATATCAATGGAGAAGTTGTCATGTTGGTTGAGATGTCACATATGATATCAACGGAGAAGTTGTCCTGTTGGTTGAGATGTCACATATGATATCAACGGAGAGGTTGTCCTGTTGGTTGAGATGTCACATATTATATCAATGGAGAGGTTGTTCTGTTGGTTGAGATGTCACATATGATATCAATGGTGAGGTTGTCCTGTTGGTTGAGATGTCACATATGATATCAATGGAGAGGTTGTCCTGTTGGTTGAGATGTCACATATGATATCAATGGAGAGGTTGTCCTGTTGGTTAATATGTCACATATGATATCAACGGAGAAGTTGTCCTGTTGGTTGAGATGTCACATATGATATCAACGGAGAGGTTGTCCTGTTGGTTGAGATGTCACATATGATATCAATGGAGAGGTTGTCCTGTTGGTTGATATGTCACATATGATATCAATGTAGAGGTTGTCCTGTTGGTTGAGATGTCACATATGATATCAATGGAGAGGTTGTCCTGTTGGTTGAGATGTCACATATGATATCAATGGAGAGGTTTTCCTGTTGGTTGAGATATCACAAATGATATCAACGGAGAAGTTGTCCTGTTGATTGAGATGTCACATATGATATCAACGGAGAGGTTGTCTTGTTGGTTGAGATGTCACATATGATATCAATGGAGAGGTTGTCCTGTTGGTTGATATGTCACATATGATATCAATGGAGAGGTTGTCCTGTTGGTTGAGATGTCACATATGATATCAATGGAGAGGTTGTCCTGTTGGTTGAGATATCACAAATGATATCAATGTAGAGGTTGTCCTGTTGGTTGAGATGTCACGTATGATATCAATGGAGAGTTTGTCCTGTTGGTAGAGATGTCACGTACGATATCAATGGAGAGGTTGTCCGGTTGGTTGAGATGTCACATATGATATCAATGGAGAGGTTGTCCTGTTGGTTGATATGTCAGATATGCTATCAATGGAGAGGTTGTCCTGTTGGTTGAGATGTCACATATGATATCAATGGAGAGGTTGTCCTGTTGGTTGAGATGTCACATATGATATCAATGGAGAGGTTGTCCTGTTGGTTGAGATGTCACATATGATATCAACGGAGAAGTTGTCCTGCTGGTTGAGATGTCACATATGATATCAACGGAGAGGTTGTCCTGTTGGTTGAGATGTCACATATGATATAAATGGAGAGGTTGTCCTGTTGGTTGAGATGTCATATATAATATCAATGGAGAGGTTGTCCTGTTGGTTGAGATGTCACATATGATATCATTGGAGAGGTTGTCCTGTTGGTTGAGATGTCACATATGATATCAACGGAGAGGTTGTCCTGATGGTTGAGATGTCACATATGATATCAACGGAGATGATGTCCTGTTGGTTGAGATTTCACATGCGATATCAATGGAGAGGTTGTCCTGTTGGTTGAGATGAATATCACATATGATATCAATGAAGAGGTTGTCCTGTTGGTTGAGATGTCACATATGATATCAATGGAGAGGTTGTCCTGTTGGTTGAGATGTCAGATATTATATCAATGGAGAGGTTGTCCTGTTGGTTGAGATATCACATATGATATCAATGGAGAGGTTGTCCTGTTGGTTGAGATGTCACATATGATATCAATGGAGAGGTTTTCCTGTTGGTTGAGATGTCACATATGATATCAATGGAGAGGTTGTCCTGTTGGTTGAGATTAATATCACATATGATATCAATGGAGAGGTTGTCCTGTTGGTTGAGATGAATGTCACATATGATATCAATGGAGAGGTTGTCCTGTTGGTTGAGATTAATGTCACATATGATATCAATGGAGAGGTTGTCCTGTTGGTTGAGATGAATATCACATATGATATCAATGGAGAGGTTGTCCTGTTGGTTGAGATGTCACATATGATATCAATGGAGAGGTTGTCCTGTTGGTTGAGATGAATATCACAACTGGCACACTGCGTATATTGGATTACGCAATCTAGCCTTTTGAATCTGGTGCCAGTTAGATATTGAGAAAGTGAAAGAGAAGTTGTAACACGCTGCAATGCGCTGCAATGTATTCCGACGGAGGTTGTACGTGTTGTCTCACGGATCTCTTACAATCGGACGCATTATTACAATATATGACCGAAAAAGATCATATGGCACCGATTATGGCAACCACCATAACAGTGCGGATTAAGAAATATGAGTAATCTGAAAGAAAATGACGGTTGCGAACACCAGATTTCAATCTGGACACAACCTGCAGCGCTGTTTGCAAAGAAGATGGAAGATGACGAAGACGAGCTGAGCGTCCACTACAAGCGGTGAACTGACGTCCTGGACGTGACGCGCCTGGACCCACCGGCCGTCGTGCGATGACGCGAGTTACGACGGAGGATACAGCCAGCATGACGTATTCGACCAGCCATCATCGCGCAAGACAGACGGATGCCCCATCGATCGTACATGAACATTTGAGAAAACTGAACGTTCAGTCATTCAGAGCCTGATTTATTATATATTTTATTTCAGCATTACAATTTAAGGCTCGATATTATATGTTGCATGTGTTTGTATGTGTGTTACTTTTTATGATTTCGGGACGAAATTTTAAATGGCGGGGGGTAGTGTAGAAAATTTAGAACGATAACACATATAGTATAAATATTCTTGTTTACTGAATGTTGTACTGCACCGAAAAGTCAACTTATATGCAAATGGCTATAGCTGGTGTGGGGGATGTGTTAACATTTGAGGCCAGCTGGTTTTGGGGAGGCAAGAGCCCTATACGGAGGGCCTTTGTTCAGAAGGTTGCTGTAAGTTCACTGGCACACTGCCAATATTTCTAGAGACCCCTACACTTTGGAAACGACATAATCAAGGGACAGCGTCTGTCCCAAGGCTACAGTTTTAGCTGTATATAAGGAGGGCTTTAATGAGGATCAGGGCTGGCTGTCAGGAGATGCAGCTAGACACTTCGAAGGCTGGCTGTTGGGGAATGCAGCCAGATACTGCGAGGGAGCTGTTTGTTAGAACAGGCCCGAAGATGCATGCTGGAGCTGTGTGTAACACAGGCCAGTGATGTAGGAACCTTTCTCGTGAAGCACTATCACCGAGCGCCCTGCGAAAAGTACTAAAAGACTATCGCAGTTCACCCGTGAAAATCAGACTCGGTAACAGCCGCCGCCGTCTGAATCTATCGTTCTGACATTTATAACTGGGTAGTAATTCGCAGACATAGCCGTATATTGTGTATTAGATCTTGTATTGGTAGGGTTTTCCGCATATAATAAACTGTGAAAACGTATGACCTGACTTATCATTAGTATGACTGAGTGAGTGAACGTGTGCCCGTATGCTTCCTTGCCGACCGCTCGCCGCTTACACTTATAAGCAATGGAAACTGCCGGACAGAGCAGGTCTCGGTGCGAGCCTGTACGAAACGTGCAGGACTGGTCAGTGTTCAAGCCAGCGACCAGTTTGGCGAGATAGTCTTCAACCACCATATTCCGGTAAGTTCATTCCTAATATGCGGGTAATTTTAATCCCGATTTTCCAGTAAATGAATTCCCAGTATTTCGGCAACTTATATCCCGATCTTTCCGACGTTCTTGTAAGTTCAATCCCGATCTTCCGGTAAGTTCAACCACGGTCTTCCAGAAAGATTTACCCCGATCTTTTCATAAATTTATTCCCAAATTTCAGTTAAGTTCAACCCGATCTTCCGGTAAGGTAAATCACGATCTTCCGGTATGTTTAATCCAGATCTTTCGGTAAATTCAACCCTGATCTTCCGGTATGGTAGATCACGATCTTCCGGTAAGTTCAACTCCGATCTTCCGGTAAGTTTAATCACGATCTTCCGGTAAGTTTAATCCCGATCTTTCGGTAAGCTCAATCCAGATTGTCCGGTAAGTTCAAACCGGAACTTCCGGTACGTCATCAATATTGGCTGTGTGGCAGCGGAACGCTGACGTTGCAATCATTATTGTAATGGTAATACGTAGCGTACATATGGAGCAACGAAATAAGCATTGTACTTATCGACATTGCCTACTTTCCATCCAGATGGACACGAGTTTGTCTCAGAATTCCGGACAATGGAATTACTGGCAAAGTTTACCTCAATTTGATAACAATGTACAAACTGAGCCACACTCACTCTAAACTAGAAAAAACAAAAATACATTCTCACATGTATTTTTCACAACCAAAGCAAACGCACACTCTTCCTGAACCCGCACATGCAGTCGGATAAATAAATATCACCTGTGACATTTTCTATCGAACTGAATATCTGTGAACGCTGAACATATGGGAATGCCTCAGTAAATATGTTAGCTCTGTTTTTGTAGTTGCCACCATGACAGTAAATTATTACTGTTATGCCCTTTGTTTGGTTTGTAATCCCGTAGCGTTTATAAGTAACACATGGACCATTATTGGAAGCCGGTATATTTGATATGTCCCAATCATTTGATCTGCTCTCATTGAGGGAATTTGATAAAACCGGCGCATATTCCATGAATGCCCAGGTTTTCCTGTTCTATTCAGTAGGGCCTATGCGATTTTTAGAATGATGGTGAAGCAAATTAAACTCACACATGTTTCTATGTGATACGATAGGCCTGTGATTCACATTATATAAACGTTATCAACATTGTTGGCAAAGGTGACGCTTGACGGAGGCACATTGTATTAATTGTGATGTAGGCACAACGCGACGTTGCGGATCCGTCAATTTCATAAACAAGCACATTAAATCTCGACCAAAACTATCTTGTTACGTCAGGACGCGATCATCGCATTCAAGAAGTAATTTATGGTAGAAACCCGCGACAACCGACTGTGGCGATAGAAAACGTAGTCGTCAAAATATAATTTTAATTAGCTAAATTAAATCATCAGGAATGTGAAATAAGTATCAAATGGCGCCTTTGCGGCCTGCATTCCGCCGTAATCGTTTTCGATGGTGGCGTAGTAGTAAAAGTAATTTTATTCAGTTAATTGTTCCACAACGCCACCTTCTCGCACAACTGCAGCTGCACACAATTTTCAAAGATACAATTCGTTACTATGTATTCGTCGGTCCATCCGTCAGACCGGAAATGAAGAATGGACACATTACGTAATGACGTATGACGGACAGCTGGACGTGTACGTCAACGGTCGACATGTCTCCTCCGATAGAACGCATTTGTGCGTGCGTGTGCGCGTGCGTATGTGTGTGCTTCTGTATTAGTTATATGTACTGTAGCCCCTTGAGTCCTATGGTTGAATACGTCTATTCAGTCTATACCAATGTACACAATATGTCAATAAAGTATTCGCACAGTTACACTGGTCTCAGAACAAGAGTTCCCTTCTATTTCTCTCAACTTTAGAAGCCGTGTACACGGTACCTCGTATTATAGAGTGATGAATGTAACCCAAACGCAATTAACATCTCGTCTTGAGCGTATTGTCTCGTGCACGTTCGTGGAGTAAATTACCCACGTAAGTTAATGCTTCATCTAATTGTGGATACCCCCTACCTATGCCTGAAATCTTGGAGGCATGTTTTAAAGGTCCAAGTACCCAATGGTCATCGGCACATTGTTGTGCGACAACAAATCGATACATCCGTTTAACGGACTTATGGACCAGGAGAGTCATCTCTATCAGCCTAATCTTGCATCTAATCTAAATGGAATCTTTTCACTTGGATAAAAAAGCCCATTGTACATATTCATCACTAAACAGAATCCGTTGTAAAATTTAAACTCCGTTGTTAAATACAACAAGCAGCCGCCGTATCCCCGAGTACACCGTTTGGGGTAAGACCACATTTAAATTTTACATAGGCGGCCATTATAACGTTTCCTTTATTTCCTGCTAAATTTGACATACAACTTTCTTGAAAAAATCACAGCATATTTTGCCTCCACTGACACAAGTGCTGTGGAAAACTCATAAAATTCTCATACCTCAGTTTTTAGAAAAATCCACCCAAACCTGATACCCCTCAATTTCGCCCCAATCTGGTGACGGATTTTGAAATATTGGTGCGTTCTGCAAAATAGCCACTGTGCGAATACGCGAGCGACTAGGGTATGTTTATTGCTACCTCGTGAAAGATCTAATGCAGTAGTACATTTATTATTCACTGGACTGACATGTGTCATGCCAGGGTGCTCGAAAAAAATTCACACATGACACCAAAACGGTATTTTCAAGGGCACTCTTTCGGGTAATGGCGGACGAATCCTTAATGTGGTCTTACCCCAAATAGATCTCCTGAATCTTGCAAATCTTCACGAAAGTTAGATTTATATCAAGCTATACATATAACTAGATTAACCACAAAGGGAAATTTACACTGTCTCAATAACAATTAAAATATGCGTCATCAAACTGTGCACACCTCCAAGCTAAACAGCGCCTTGAGTTGGTTTAAACATGCTTATTCGGTACTTTATATTACATACGACGTTTGCCTGATATGAATGGTACTGAGCACAGCATACAGGCCAACACAGTATCTTACCGATATGGGAATAAAATATATAGAATATTAACGAAATATATTTTTTTGGTAATTTTTCATAAAATTTTGTATTTTTTGCACAAAATACATAAAATCATTATTTTAAGCAGCATTTTATTGGACATGCACGTTGCAAATCTTCACGAATTTTGGTATAACATAATGCCCACAAACTATGCTAAATAATATGTTGCAATCATGAACTATATGTCAATCGTGTACGACACCAGTAGGTGTCAAAAGCACAAGCCAGGCATTTCAATAATAGTCACAATATTGAAAGGCGCAGAGGCGTCTTTTGATGGTAACTACAATTATATTGTAGATAACGGGCTAAATGCTGGGGGTAAATTGAGGTATATACATAGTATATTATGAAACCAAAAATGGGATGCCCGTATGTCTTGCATCACACAAATTATCATCCTAACCCCCCCTTAAAATAACCATACTTTCACACAGGCGCAGATCTCTGCTTGATACAGAGTGTCCAAACATCGCCACACGTCAATTACTTGGCCACTATAGATTTCGCTGATGTACACACATAATTGGAAACAAGAGATACTACTGACAAAATAGTTACTTTCAGAAAGAAACAAACGTTTGACAAGGACATCCAAGACACGTGATAAAGGTTGCTAACTGTTGTGGCACCCAGTATCTCTGCAAGTACATAAAATAGTCCATTGTCCTAATCATGTTTTATTCAAACATCGCCAAATTCTTACAAGGGTTCTAACAAACATTTCTGATGTTAATGGCGGACGAATCCTTAATGTGGTCTTACCCCGTTTCCGTGACACACCGGCAGAAGTGTCCCGGTGGCGCGGCCTGGTGTTTCCGTGACACACCGGCAGAAGTTTCCCGGTGGCGCGGCCTGGTGTTTCCGTGACACACCGGCAGAAGTTTCCCGGTGGCGCGGCCTGGTGCTTCCGTGACACACCGGCAGAAGTGTCCCGGTGGCGCGGCCTGGTGTTTCCGTGACACACCGGCATAAGTGTCCCGGTGGCGCGCCCTGGTGTTGATAGTGTGCAGTAAGCAAGATTACTGATAAGATTTTCAAGAGCAAAACCGGGCTGAAGAGCTCATTATAATGTCATGAAACGGTATTCTGATTGTGGCGCAGTCAAATAAGTTCAAAAAATCCCGGAAACGTACAGCATTACACCACACCTGTGAACACACACACCAAATGACATACCATATAATATAATGTATTATTAAAACATTATTGTATTATCGCCTATGTATTGTATTTTAAATTTACATTTGCACACACGCCAGTATCACGCACGTACATTTGCATGTACAGGTACGCGCGCGCACACACGCACGCACACACACACCCACCCACACACACAAACACATACACGCACACAATTGCACACGAACACTGACTCATGCACACACACACACACACACACACACACACACACACACACACACACACACACACACACGAACGCCCACGCACTTCGGGCGGCGTAACCGCATTTCACACGTGTTTTAGTCTTATTGTCGCTGTATTCTATTAAAAGTCAGTCAGCTTCACAAGGACTGTCTTACGAGAGGCGATGTCTTGGCTCTGTATATGAGACATGGGGAATGATTCGCCTAATAGTTATTGCTCAATCTTGCGCTGTCGTCTGATTCAACGAACACGTAACAATAAATACACATATTACTGTGGAAGCAAACGTTTTATTTGTAATTTTTTAGCGATTTGTACATTCAAGCGACACCTAACGGTAGACGGAAAACTGTTCACCTGATTCCAGTGGCATGTTTATGACCGTAGTATGTAAGCGCTCCAATAAAATCTACTTCGTGAACAAAATCTTTAATAAGTCGAATGATATCACCACTTCATCTAACAATCTTACGGGTTGTCCACTTGTTCCACTGGAGAGGTAGAGTGATCAAATTAGACAGGACAGCGGTGTGCACCAGACATAAGGAAATGGAGAGGTGAGCCATCCACGAGGATAGCGAGAGGTCAAATTGGCCTAGTCATTTAGGTCAAGTAAGTTAAGTAAGTACAAGATTTGGCTTGTTAACAGAAATCTCTTATGTTAATTGTTGTCATTGGATACAGTAAATACATATTTTAAATGCTTGTCTTTCCTCTTTCATAAACAAAAACGCTATTACGTGTTATGGTCAAATAGAACATATTCGTCTCCTCTATTGCGGCAGTAATAGTTCGACTTCACACAGCGACCTGACGGGGCCGTATCTTCCGAAGATGCGAAAAGTAACAAAGTCGCAGCCTCGTTTTGTGCAGCCGCACGTGAAGGAACAGACGGTGGTGCCCTCAACAGGCCGTTCAGTCGCCGTCAGCTGACATCGCTTGAAGTAGCCGTCGAACGGGCCGGCGTAGAGCGGCTTCTCCACCGTGTACACGTGCACCTGTACAACGACAATATAATATAAAACACACGATTAATAGAAAGATCTCTATGTTAAATAACAACAAGTTAAGTAATAACAACATAACGATGAAAGTCGTTTCACGAAACAAAATACACAGCACAACGACAATACACTTTGTCAAATGCACGATTAATAGAAACGTTTCTATGTCGATTGTTAAATACAGAATTACAAATACACTACTGGAACGTCATGAGGATCCTTCCAAACTGATATCGAATGATATCGAATTAAAATTATTTTATCCAGGTGGTCCTCGACATAAGCCTCTTGGGGTTTCCAGAGGATCTCCTCAGATGCACTATGTGTTTATTGTAATCCATTGTAAATATATTCAGAAATTTCTATTGTGACCGAAACAAAGTTCTGTTCTATTGTATTCTAAACTGAAACAATAGGACCTAATCTACTTTATTCTTGGTGTCGCTGCGCGGTGTCGGTAGTGTTACATAGACATAGTGAAGGAATGCAGGGGTATCCATTTTCCATCTCCCACCATAATCAGTTGTAAACTCCTAAGCAATAATTGATCCCAAACCTGCATTTGCATAACGCGTAAAGATATCAATGATAGTCACATAAAAAAAACAAATCCTTTACCACAAATTCGACAGTAAAGGCAAATATTAAGAAACGACTATGAAGATTTCCGTGTTCCGTATGTTGTCTTTCTCATCTTGATTCCCTGCCGTCACTGGTGAAGCTGGCCTTGATTCCGTTCTACAATTTCAGTTTTCTTTTTATTCTTCTTCTTCTTGCACTACTCTCTCCATCAACTGCTCTCTACCAACTGTCTCCATTCCTCTCTACCTTTTGCTCTCCACCAACTGTCTCCATTCCACTCTATCTTTTGCTCTCCACCAACTGTCTCCATTCCTCTCTATCGTTTGCTCTCCACCAACTGTCTCCATTCCTCTCTATCCTTTGCTCTCCACCAACTGTCTCCATTCCTCTCTATCTTTTGCTCTCCACCAACTGTCACCATTCCTCTCTATCTTATGCTCTCCACCAACTGTTACCATTCTTCTCTATCTCTTGCTCTCCACCAACTGTCTCCATTCCACTCTATCCTATGCTCTCCACCAACTGTCTCCTTTCCTCTCTATCTTTTGCTCTTCACCAACTGTCTCCATTCCACTCTATCTTTTGCTCTCCACAAACTGTCTCCATTCCTCTCTATTTTTTGCTCTCTACCAACTGTCTCCATTCCACTCTATCTTTTGTTCTCCACCAACTGTCTCCATTCCTCTCTATTTTTTGCTCTCCACCAACTGTCACCATTCCTCTCTATCTTTTGCTCTCCACCAACTGTCTCCATTCCTCTCTATTTTTTGCTCTCCTCCAACTGTCACCATTCCTCTATCTTTTGCTCTCCACCAACTGTCTCCATTCCACTCTATCTTTTGCTCTCCACCAACTGTCTCCATTCCTCTCTATTTTTTGCTCTCCACCAACTATCACCATTCCTCTCTATCTTTTGCTCTCCTCCAACTGTCACCATTCCTCTCTATCTTTTGCTCTCCACCAACTGTCTCCATTCCACTCTATCTTTTGCTCTCCACCAACTGTCTCCATTCCTCTCTATTTTTTGCTCTCCACCAACTATCACCATTCCTCTCTATCTTTTGCTCTCCTCCAACTGTCACCATTCCTCTCTATCTTTTGCTCTCCACCAACTGTCTCCATTCCACTCTATCTTTTGCTCTACACCAACTGTCTCCATTCCTCTCTATTTTTTGCTC